>CM046861.1:7865747-8048387 GCA_025617745.1 Heliocidaris erythrogramma
GGTACCGTTAGGTTGCAGATATGAGAATGTATTTTTGGGTGTGTTATCGCCCACTACTGCTATTAGGCCTGTATTGTTACTGCTACTCCTACACCACCACCACCACCACCCAACTCCACCACCCCCACAACTATATTACCATTACCATAACAACCACACCACTACTACCACTACCATAAAAACACCATTACCACCACCATCACCATCACCATTACCATCACCATTACCAAATGTACACCATTACCCCACCACAATCACCACCATCGCCACAACAATTAACACCACCCCACAACCACAACCATTCACCCCCACCACAACTGCTACTACCACCACCACCACCACCATCACAACCACTATCATCACCATCACCACCACCACCACCACCACCACCACCATTCACCATCATCACCACCATCACCACCACCAGCACCAGTATTTCTACGACTTTTACTACTATACTACTACTACTACTACTACTACTACTACTACTATACTACTAGTAAAATTGCTATTAATTATCAAAAATGGTATTTATAGTTTTACTAAATACACTGTTATTGGCGGCAGTGTCATTATCTTTATTTTTTCTTTTTAATTTCTTCCATATTGTCTTTTTTTTTACACATTTTTGTTCCCTATTCTTTTCTCCGTGAATCCCCTGTATATTTTTGAGACACCGTGTAGAGGCTGACGTTGCGTCGTGTAAATGGCTCGGGGGCAAGTCAGGTAAATGACGCAAAAGTGCCGAAGTCGAAGACGGAGAAGCGCTGCTATCTCCACTCCAAACTTCAAGGTTGGATATGAAGACGACAGTGAAATTGATGAAGAAAAGCTCGACTCAGCTCGGGTCAGGTGTACTACTTGACTTCTGATAGAACAGTCGAGGATTATTGGAAGAAACGAGGCCAAATCATCAGGGAGAAAAAAAAATTCTATGCTCCGGCGACAATAGCTCTGCGGTCGATTTTCTATACTAACCGAATTCCTCACTTCAACCCTCGACAAAATACTAAAACTAACCCTAACTCTAAACTTAACCTAAAGCACAATCGCAACCCTAACCTCATCCCCGTAATCTTCGACGAAATAAAGCTCGGAGCAACTGTCACCGGAGCATGACATGTCCAATTACAGTAGAAAAGTATATGGAAATTTCGGGCCCTTCTAGAGTTGGACTTAGTGAGATTTAAAACAAATTTTTAACACGAAACAAAACGAAAACCAGGTTAACGTGCCGTCTAGTTTGAAAGTTTGTAATTATCGCATCGAATGAATACAATCATGACAGTTAACTGATAAATTCGTTTGGTTATCCTTTGGAATCATAATGCTGTTATACAGTTACCCCTTGCAAGAGGTTGTAAAAGAATGACATGCAACGAAGAAAACAGACATACTTTTGTAACCGGTACAATGTCAATGTACAATATTGATTCATTTGTCTTTATGTCTCAATTATGCGTTATTTTTGTCTTTAAATGATAACATTATAATGGACATAATTGTGCGATCAATAAATTACAAATATATGTATATGTATACATGTATATGAAGCACATTGCAAGTGTAACAAATTATTATGACAAAGAAAGAATGCCACATAAGCAAAGATTGAATGTATGACAGCCCTCTTTATGAAAAAAAAATCCTGTAAAGGAAAGAAGAATGAGGACGGTAACATTAGCCAAAGGTGTGGAGGAAAATAATATGATGAAAAAAGAAAATAGGGGAACGATGACATAAAAACAACAAGAAAAGTGATTATGATAAGATTAAAACAATATATAAATGAGAGCAGAAAAGTCATAGACCAAAAAATATAAAAAGAAAGAAAAGAAATAAGTTTCAATTTCCTACCCTGTGTTAGAGAGATTTGACTCCCAGGACAAATTCTAAGTAGAATCGACGTTTCAAAACGTTTGTGATCACCATATATTTATTATATTTTATTTTACATTTTCATCGGTACAAAAAACTGCAGATTTTTTGTATAAATGATGCACAAAATGAACATTAATAGATACAATTTCTTGAAAAAAAATAATAGGTTTAAAGCAAAAGATGAAAAATAATATTAGCAAACATTCGGTCTTTCTATGAATCTACATAAGCTCTACTTAAGACTCTACTTTGTCCCGGGAGCAGCTTGAAATAAGTTAAGTCATACAAAGTAAATAATGGATTGTAAAACAAACGGATTGAAAGATGGGGAACGTTTTTTTTTAACTATTTCCTTAATCTCTTTCCTTCTCTTTATAATATTCCCAACATCTCTGATCATTTTGGGGCCTGGTTCATCGAAATGAAATAATAGGGATGAGGAGAGTAACAATGACCTAAAAATGACGTTGATGTATCACGGGCAAAGGTTAAATAGAGTTTGTGTACATGAGAGGCAAGCTAGCGACCTAGAGTCGCCAAACTTGAATTTGATGCTAACTGGCTTTAAAAATTCATATGAGCAGATAAAAAGAATGGGGAAAAAGAAAGAGAAAATAAAACAAGACGTCACGCTAAATGAGGAAATGAGAGGCGAAATTAAGGCGAAGGTGGAGCCGCAGACGAGTTCCAGACCCTTCTGCGAGCTGACGGCCTTCAACCGGGGAAGCTCCCCGCCGAGAGAGTGGTATCATCTCGCTATATTCTCCATGCACAGGCGTCGAGTCGAATTGTGCTCCCCTGATCGTTCGACTTTCGATCGCTCTTCGAAAAACGCGGCAAAGAGACGTCAAGTTTCAAGCAAAAATTGATGTATCGACAAGCAGCAGACACTCGTGGGTTTCTCAGCCAAATTATGTCTGTAAGTTCAGCTTGCCTAAGCACTTCTACACATTGTTTTTCAGCCTCATTACGAGCAGCCAGTCACTAATATTCGCGGGATAATTATTACAATCATCACATGTCCAACATATGACATGTCAAAAATCGATAACAATGATACTCATTGACGTAGAGATAATTAGCTACCAGCATTCGTTTTCTTCTTCCAGCTTGTCATCCTCAATAAAGAATGAATCAAATCTAATTTAACGTTGTATAACTTTATATAATTTTTCTACAGTGAATTTCATGCTAAATACAGTCTTATGATACAACAGATAAATATTACATATTATGATTTTAAGGACAATTTAGATAATGAATGAGCGAGTATTAATTGTTATTCATTTTCCTCATTTCTAAAAAAATTCTTCCTTTTATCATGTTTATTGTTAAACTAAAATTCTCTTTTTTATAACATTACATCTGATTGGTGATTTCTGTGGTCTACAGATTTTCCTCCATACTTTATTGTCTAAATCAGAGAGGGGGTCCTAATTTTTTTCATTTGTAAAATAACACTACCAAAATAATCTTAATATTGATAAGATTTGCGCTCTAGTAAGCCGCAAAATTTCAACTAAAAAATGTTAAAAAAAAGTAATTCTAATCAATTCTAATATGAAAATTAGATAAACTACGAAAACTACCATTATAAACTAGGTTGTACCTGATATCAATATACATAGCACACTGTTAATGCAAATTAGCAATGAAATAGTATCAAAGATCACTATGTAATATTAAATTCTATATACATGTGTAATAATGTTGTGGTAATCGTGGTCACAACAATATGCCACTCGACATGTATCAACAAAAAATAACTATGAATATTTCATTTTCAAGGATGAATAGTGACCTACTATTTGAAGTCACTATAGTAACGATATGTGAATTGCATCAATTCGAAAAAAAATCACTATATTTGCTAAAGATATTACTATTAATGCTGTTGTTATTCGTTATCATAACAATATACTATCATGTAGTGTAATACCAAAATTATTAATGGGGGGGGGGGGGGGGTGGTCATGTATATTGATTAAGTTGATGGTGAAAGTCGCTGTCATAAAGTGTATTGTTATATAGCGGTGGTTGGAATGAGATCTACAACGTACATACAAGTGTACCATTCAACTGATTTTAAAAATATAAACGAATATGGATGATAAGTAAAGCAAAAAGGATCCTGCGGATTCACTTTTATATATCATGCAGAGTATTTTACCTTCAATTTAGCACTTAATCATGTGATAAAATATAATACATGTATCTTATTTCTTCTTGGACATTATTTTCTTCATCTATTTGAATTCAACCCCATTCCTTACTTCATTTATGTATATTGCGTGTACAAAGGCGAGCGCATTATCTATCCAGCATTAATGTGTTTACCAAATCCACATCCCCGGAGCAAAATTTTCTCCAATTATTACCCGACATCTGGAGTATGATTATTTTCATGGAGGGATGAAACAGTTTAGGAACATCTTAACCACATCATCAAAGGCATAAAGAGGAATGGAACGAGCATATTCCCGTGTAGAAATCTGCGTATTAGACACGGTAGATAAACGGCCATTACAGTAAAATGGTCCACTTTATGTCAACCAGTTTCTACATTTGCAAAACACAAATCGTGATAAATGAACGAAGTTTTGCCAATAATTACTTTGGACCGATGCAATTTCTTATTTTCATTGCCTTTCGGATCGTTCATGTGAAAAATAAAGAAAGGGAGAGTGTTTATTTTATACATTAACGCAATCGTCGAGACGCTAATAACAAACCATTTACCATTACGTATACGTTTCGACATAATCTCAGTCACTTTTATGGCGTGTTTAATTTATGTTATAACGTATACTCATCAAGGCATACGGGAAATGAGATATGTTGGCATTTCAGAAACCTTATATTTTATTGGTTTTATAATGATAAAAGGGTTAAGTCTATTCTTGCTTTCTTTGTCCATATCAAGCCTGAATTCAGGTTAAATGATCCCTACGATTTAAGCTAACAGTCACTTTCCGACTATTTCGGATGTATACGGATGGTACTACTGTACGAAGATAATGATTTTAATGATTTGTTCTATAAAATGGTTACTATGATTGTTGTCATTAAACCACTTTCATCACATATTACGCATATTTAGAGTCAATACACAATGATGTTTCTAGACGACTAACTGGCCGGTCAATAGAAACTACGGACGGCCGGTTAGAGTCACTTTCTAATCGCCATTAGCATGACTAGGAAAAATAATGCCTGGTCATGTCCGCTCTCAACGAATCATTTGAATATGACCTACGTCATCATTCAATATTTCTAAGGATTATTAGCATTTAGTCTATTTGTTGAAATACACAGAATGGGGAACTTGTCATCTGTCTTTATCCATAAACATTCATATTTATATCTTTGTGAAAAATTACTCGAATAAGTATGCAATCTGGCGCTCTAATAAAGACACTTGAAAGATGAAGATACAAAATCTTCCACCCGCGGAAACTTTTGTGGTTTCCTCTAAAAATCAGCTTTTGAAGGAGTGAAGATGAGGAACAAGGCAAGTCTGTCGACTCATCTTTTCTTATCAGATGGAGGAGCGATCTCACCTCGCCTCATCTAAAGGCGCTTTCATTGCTACACGCCACATTCACCAAGGGTGCCAGTTTTCGCAAAATGGACTCCTCTTTTCACTCCTAAATTACCCACATTCATCATTACCCAAATCCCAGGCTCTCCTTTTTTTTCATCTTCTTTGAATCCCTCATTTTTCTCCGATATTCCGAACAGGTTTCTATATCCGGATGACAAAGCGACATCATTAGGCACGAAAGTAGGAGCAGCGTTTGACTTTTATTTTTCTCGTCGAATCTCGCAGTTGTCTTCTGCGCGTCACACGTCTCTTGATAGATATCTATATTTCACAAATGTATAATCTCGGGGGTCTTTTCATCTTTGACATGTGGCTGCAAAGAAGAAATATTATCGCTATCTATTCTTTTTAATAAGAACTTGTGCTTTCTCATTTCTTCAAATTGGCAAATCCTTTCAGCTGATTTTCTTCAATCACAAATCGTCTTTTCAAACGGAAATCGAGAAAGTCTGCGGACACGGGCTGCTGAACACGGGGCTCCAGTGGCGAAGGGATGAAAAAGATTGAGAAGAAAAGAAATTCAGTTGGGAGAGCTGATTTAAATGATAGATTTTTATTTCCTGGATTGCTAGCCGTGTCAAGCTAAGCCAAATACTGGTTGGGATCTATTGCGTTATTAGGTGGGCACGTGTACGCTATTTAAGAAAATGTTTCATTTGCAGTTTCGAATATAATTCTCCACTCTCTGTCTCTTTTATTCTTCCCCCCACTCTCTCTATCTCTATCTCTCTCTTCATCTCTCTCTCTCTCTCTCTCTCTCTCCCTCTCATGCACTCTTTATTTTTTCTTTCGCTCTTTCTCTTTTTTTACTTTCCGACTGCCGACCCTTCCCTATATTTCTATCTTGATCCTTCCTTTAAAAAAAATATCCCATCCCTCTTTCCTTTTCCATATTTTCTCTTCTGTCCCTCTGTCCCCCCCTCTCTCTCTCTCTTCTGTGATCACCCTCTCTTATTCTCATAAACACACATTCTCCTGCAACCGATATTATTTTTCTGAGCAGGGGCGTAGCATGGGTCCAGATATTAAGGGGGCACTGGTATTTGGGGATATTGGTCTTACACGATGAATGAAATACCAATTAACAAGGCCATTGATTAGAGAAAGGGTGACGGGGAGGGGGAGGGGTCGTCCCATAGTCTTAATTTCACGTTCCCTTTCTCTCCCCCTTTCCTTTTCTCTCTTATCTATCCATTCTACTTTTCTTTTCTTTTTTTCACCATGCTGTGGGAGTTGATTTTATTTTGATTCATTTATTCTCCACTCATGGTTCGGAATGCTCTTGTCAGCTAAGGGCTGTTTTCCGAAGGGGTCCAAGTCCCTAAAATAAAAAAGAAAATACGAACAAACAAATGTAATTATAATAAGCAGCCATAGAACATAAAAATGGAGGGGGCACTGACCCATGCCCTCCGTAGCTCTGGCATTGCTGAGCTGAGGAGGAAAGATATTGTGATCTTGAAGCAGGGGCACGGCTAAGCGACTAAACGTTTCCAATATAGACGGGAGACACCAGAAAATCTGCACACGCTCATTAATAACAACAACGGATGAGCAGTGATAAAATTTATGAGTCTGCTTGCTTTCATTGTAGGGGAAATGATGTCGTTTCATGTTATTTACTTAGAATTAATAGGTTTGATATTGTTCTGCATGAAAATTCTTTCATAATATTATATTACCTCTCTGCATTCCGTCTCTTTCTAGCTTTCCTCCTCCTTTTAGTCTCATATTTAAGTTTATTAATAGTTTAAGTTTATTAATGTCGTGGTTTAGTGGATACGTCACCGGACTGTGGATCTCATGGTTCGCGGTTCGAGTCCCGCCGCGGCACTAATGTCCTTTGGCAAGACATTAATCTACATTTGCCACTCTTCACCCAGGTGTAGTAAATGGGTACCTGGTAGGAATTTATTCCTTGAAATGCTTTGAGCGCCTTATAGGGCAGCTCGGCTACAGCCAGGGTAATATTGGAGCGCCTTGAGCACCATTGGTGGATACGAGCGCTATATAAATACCCAATATTATTATTATTATTATTATGATTATTCTATGATATTAACTTACTTAATTAAAACTGATAGTTTGTTGTCGATTGCATCAACAAAAGTAAAATAATGATAATAAAAAAATTTGCAACGTAATTCCTACGGATTGCATTTGGATTAAGTGTTTAGCACTATAACAAAACAATAAATTTGATTTTGTTTTATCTATCTAAATGTACCTTAACCCGTTGAATACTGGATT
This sequence comes from Heliocidaris erythrogramma, assembly GCA_025617745.1. Lineage (NCBI taxonomy): Eukaryota > Metazoa > Echinodermata > Echinoidea > Camarodonta > Echinometridae > Heliocidaris > Heliocidaris erythrogramma. The sequence goes on from CM046861.1 coordinate 7,873,483, forward strand.
CTCTTATTCACGACTAGGCTTAATACAGGAATTACCCGTTTCCCGTATGCTAGGGGTTAACAATTCGATTTTTATAACTATTGTGCAGTTATAAAAGACAGAATATGCTTCTTATCTAGTTTATTTGCTCTGTTTTACTAGGAGTTATTTTAGTGTTTTTCATCATTAGATCATTTAAAGAATGTTTGATATGATAAATAAAATACAGAGTTTTTGCGATAGATATAACCTTACTATTTGGAACATGGATTGACTACGATATTTCTTACTCTGATTCTTCCGAACAATGACTCTTTTCGGATATCATACGTTGAGCAGATTTAATTGTCCAGTTTGAGACAGGTTAAATCTAAAGGATATCTCTTTATTTTGACTCGGCGTCTCCAGCTTCTCTTTCTCCTCCTATTTTATCTGACGGATTGATTAACCCAGTTCTCATGAAGTGTTAGACAGTGAGGATAAATCAAGTATTGGCAGCACAGCCCGTCAACATCGTAATGAAAATATAGTGCCCCAAGTCCATCTTCAAATCACATCTAAACAACAGACGAACTGCATTGTCACTGGCAATCTCCGCGCAAGTCTACAGCGCACAAACAACGCTAAATGGTCACCATGGCCAATAAACTCCCCCATTTAACGATCTGCTAGATATTTTAAAACATAAAGTCAATCTGTATTCCGCGGATTCGGGAAAAAGGAGTAAAATGATTACCAGTTTTAGGCCATAAAATTTTCAGGGTATAGGAAAGAACATCGCAGCTCTCAGGGCTCTTTGATCAATTTTTAACAAAATTTGTTGGGATTAGAGGGGGAAAGGTGGGAGCTTCATCAAGATAGGGGAAAAGATAGCAGCGGCACCACAGGCCAATTTGCCTGATATCTCAGAAAGACGAAAGAAGGTGAGTTTGATGTCGAGTTTACTGAGTTGCGATGACAACCAATGAGTTCCCACGCGATTCGGATGTCGTCTGTCGAGAGAGAATGCACGCAAAACGTTCTAGAAGTTCGAATTTAAGTGCGAGTTTGTCTCTTTTTAAGTGTTATGGAGATAATGTGGTTGAAGGTCTGATGGAAGATAATGGCTTAAGGATGTAAAAGAAAAATCCTTATTGTATCTTTGAATTCAAGCCAAAGTCCATCTTTTAAAACCCAACCTATAGTAAAACGGCTAATAAATTGATCTATAGGGTAGTGGGGGCTACATGCGCAGTTGCAGTTGTGCATTTTTTTTGTTTGTTTGTTGTTGTTTTGTTTTGTTTTAGGTTGTTTTTTTTTGGGGGGGGGGGAGGCGGTATTTCATAGATTTGGGTTGATCTACTAATATCATTTTAGAATATTTGCATCAATTATCTTCAGACTGTCAATCAATTCATTACAAATTTGCTGATCTTAAAAAAAGGAGATCTTATAAAAAAAAAAATAAAAAAACCTCTTGCAAATGTTTTAAAATCTGATGACTGGTGATACAAATCGTCGTAGCTTTAAGTCGATCTGCAATAATAGCAGATATTATTTTATTGAGGGGAACAGCAAGTGTTTTCCGAATTAGTTAATGTTATGTGAATGATTTTATAGCAAAATTGCTTCGCTGTGAGACTCAAATAGTTTCAGTTGAAAGCATAGAGTATAATGTTTATCATTATTATACTTACATAATTTCTGATTAGTGTGCAGTTGGGAATTGATATTTGATTGCATTTTTACTGAATGCAAATTTGATAATATTATCACGTGATGCGTTTTGATATTCCAAAGAACATCAAATGTTAGATTTATTGTTATTTCAGGATTGGAACGTAATATTATCACGTCTAAATTCTAAAATGATAATGCAAATAATGTAACACTCTGTTCAGACCTTTGAATTTTGAAAATGTCTGAGAAAGGAGAACCAAAAAAAAAATAAAAATGGGACACTCTTTTTTTTTTTACGGCACTCTGAAGTAAAAGTAATAAGGGCTTAACGTGAATGATTAATGTACATTAGCTATATGAACTTGCCGTCAGGTTGTTTTGCTACATGTGTAAAAGATAAAACCATCAATAAAATAATAAAATCAACCGGTACAGCATACGAACTTATTCCTTCTTTTCCTAAAGCCGCCATTAACAAACATGCTCGGAGTCAAAGGGAAACTTCGTTCTGTCAAATCCTACTAATTAATCAAGATACACTTCGGGTTTGCGAAGATTTGACAAAAAGCTTCGATCGGCGGGGACTATAATTCAACCGATTATCACCGTAATGACTATTCATGAGATGTAATCCGAAGTAATCCGAAGTAATCCGAGCACAGCCGAGCGGCATCGCTCGAAGCCGCAGAACCCGATTCAATTTTTATTCAAATGAGGATTCGAGAAAGGGGCAAAGGAAAATGGAAATAGATCATAACTAGAAAGTCTCGAAAATATTACGGCAAGCAATTTAGAGAACTAGTATGCTTCGATAAAGATGCCTTGTTTTAAACGACCTTTTTTTTTTTTTTTTTTTTTTTTAAAGAAGTAGAATATCGTTGTGAGAAATACGGCGAAAGCACCAAACAAGCCTGCTTACTACACAGTGAACCAAAAGAAAGCTGAAAAGGGAAAACAAGTCTTAACTTTTGCATGAATATGGGAAAATGTATTGTTTATATAATGAAAGGGCAAGTTTCACACAGGCCTGTTGATGAAATGCTAGCAGACAGACACTATAGATTAGATTTGAGAAATGAGATAAAAATATGGGCAAGGTTGCTTGCAACCCTCATTTTTATTGCAATTATAAAGCTACTTAACAGATCAAATCTTAAGTCAAATTGCATTGTACATGTATAAAAATCAAATCGGTTAAGCGTTTGCAAGAATGAATTATGTCTGCAGAGGACTAGAAGGGCGTTAATAAACATATATTCTGCAACACACGCCCTTCTGGCTCTCAACATATTTATACTGAAGCAATAATAATGTAATATGCCTTATACAAAACTGAATATTTAGGTATGAATATTATAAATATATATATATATATATATATTCATAGTATTTGTGCTAATAAACTTAAAAACAACACATGTTCGTTATTCCATGTTATTTTGCAGGCGCCATAGCCTACATATAGTATATAATTGTTTTGTTCTTACCATTGAATTAATTGTGAGTTAATTATCCATGCTCGTACTATGTACGATTGATTGAGTTTTGACTATAGAGCAATTTGCTGGTATATGAACAATAATCAACATACGGTACGCTTGGTGTGAATAATGTCACCGTTTTGTACCACGCTGTACCAAACTGGAATTACCCTTTCCTCCATTTCAGTCAAATTTGCTTCACTATACCGGTACATTCGTAAAATATTCATAGCAGTGTTGTATGATTCTAATCCCACATAATGCGACGGAGAATTTCAACTGCAAACCCCTCCGCTACCAATCCCTCCAATTTTCCTTTATGCCAGTCTTAGGAGCGAGAAATTTGTAAGGCCCTTTTTTTCTCTCTTTTTCAAAGTCTGGGTGTAATATATTTGATCTCCCAACTTGGCTTGTATTGTGAATGCTGTGTGCGGACGGGCGCGGATCGGCAGATGGGCGATGCTCTAAAGCGCATCCATGGATGCCCCATCGATCATAGGCGCGGTGACGAGATTTAGCCCCGAATTAGCCGTGTGGGTACTGGTACCAGTGACACTAACGGCCCCAATGTGCATCATAAACACGGCGAAGAAAATAAAGGATCAACATCGAGCAAAAGAAAGGAGAAGAAAGAAGATGGCTTGAGATACAGAAGAGGCGAAGAAAACAAAATAGATAGGGTTGGAGTTTCACAGTTTTGATGTCATCACCAGTGGGCTGTAGTTGTTATCGAGTGAGAATCAAGCAAGAGTTGGCTGGAAGTGCGGATAGAGGGATGCGTTCACACTTAACATTTGATACACCATATCTTTGCTTTTTATCAATGCATTGCTGTTGACGGCTTTGCAATGTTCTCAAATGGATTTGTTTCATGCAATGCCTAGCTATAAAAGGAATAATTAAATATTTGAGTCAGGTGTATTAAGATTTGCATTATAGGCCTATACAGCATAATATTGATGCCATAATAAGAACAAACAGATAAACACATGCAAATAAATCCTATGGAGATTATTTTGTAACGAAAAAATCTTGATATATAAGAAAACATATGGATATGTTTTTCTGTACTTTTCTGTATTTTAAGGATTTATGAACAAGCGAGTTATCCAAACGCAAATTTTTCCCCTCACCATACTTATTATAGTATAACTATTTGTGTTATTCTTTGCTTAGATTGTATTTTACCGTGCGTAGTAACTACGGTTATAAAAATGTATTGAAAATTAAATTCTCAACTTCATCATAGGACAAAAGAACTAAACGGGATAAAAAAGGAGATCAAGATATTTCTGTGAGGATCTTTGAATGCAAGGCGTGTGTAAACGAGCCCCCGAACGCCGCGTACACGCAAGGAGTGAAATTTCGCGTCATTTTCTACTCATCTGAAGGCGTTGCTTTGACACGATGAAATGTCGTGATAGCCCGGGGGCAGAGAATACAGACATGATACCCCTGTCTTGCTTCAATGAATACATCCCTATTGGAGGCTGTCTTTTCAATCTTCCCGTTTGATCTTTTATGAGTCAATCCTGGACAACGTACCACAGCGTTTTTCTTCTCTTTGTAAACAAAAAATAAAAATCATTATTATAATTTTATTTTAGGGGTGGGGTGATCTACCGTGTGCTGGTTCTATGTTAGATAATCGTTTCTCCAGTTAATTGACTCACATTAAAAAAAAATTATTTCTCTTTATTCATATACATGCTTCCATTATTTATATTGACTATCAAAGATATTCAAAGACACTTGAAAACGAACGTTCTCGTAATGCATGTAAAATCGATACTGTAAATTGGGCAGATTTTGTTTATCTTATAAGAAACAGTACTGTATATTAAAGACTAAAGCCTGAAAATAGTAACAGTCAAATTTTAGAAATCTAATCATGATCTATTCTAAGAATAGTAATAATACTTATACCTGGCATTTATAACGCGCTTTTCCCATAGTAGCCCAAAGCGCTCACAATTACAGATATATTATTACCCCGGTCATTGGATTCTGGCATGCCCGCACACAATGTATGCACATTCTCCACTCCCTGGGGAGTATTCCAGCAATGGGCAGTGCAGTGACGCTCACGTTGCTAAGCAAACGACATTAACTTTCGCATCCTACCGGGTACCCATTTAACACCTGGGGGGATGGAGAGTGGCAAATGTAGATTAACGACTTGCCAAAGGACGCTAGTGCTGCGGTGGGATTCTAACCCCGGACCTCGTGGTTCACAGTCCGGGGACTTATCCACTGATCCACCATCAGAAGATGGTCAGAAATGTTCAAGGGCAGAATCAATTCACCTGCATGGGACATTTTATGGAACACACTATCAAGTTCATCAAATTGAAAAAATTGGTTTATTTTGTGAGTGAACAATGCCACCGATTGGGAGTTGGGGAGGGGTTCGTATCATATTTTTCTCCCCACCCCCTCTCTCTCTTCGATTGGAGGGGGTTGGGGGTTAGGAGGATGTCTCATTCCGTGTCCACGAAGCTCTGCAAACTGGTTTTTGGCAGTTCACGTTTTCTTTAAAGGGAAAATTGAATTCTGGGAAAGGTGGAAAATGATTTGTGCAGCTTTCTCATTCTTTTTATGACAGTTTGGAAGAACATCCTAGTAGAAATGTCACCTGAAAAGGATTGCTCTTCAGATGCCCTCATATTCGAAATATGCCGGACGATAAATAGTTGAAATGTTTGGCCGAACATTCAAGCCACATGTGTGTGCAGTCCCGTATACCGATTTCTGTGTGTAGTGCACGTGCTTTTCAGCGAGATTGGGTCAATTTGTTATCACTTTGATTATTCCAAAACCTCACAGTATACATATATTCTTATGTAGACATATGAGGCAACCTTTCCTAATTGCTTTGAGACAGTTTCTTTCACAAAGTAGTTGCATGACCAAAACTCAACTTTATCTTTAAGGTAAACTAATTCTCCTTCTGATCTAACTTATAACGCTACAGATTTCAACTTCTCTCACGGTGCCTTCAGAGTTAAACGTTCCAGTAATGCGAATGAAGGAGAAAGCCTTTGATTTATTTTGTTTTGTCACGAGCCATATTCTTCGCCTTCATTTCATTTAGTGTACTTACACTTGGCAAGGTTAGTGCGCAGTGGTGAACTTATAAAATGTACTTAGCTCTTCAACCCCTTGTTGTCCAATGTACTTGGCTACTAATAAATCAATAGATTATCGACGAGTTTGGGTGCATTTGAAGCGGAGAAGGGATTTTGCCCTTATACAACAGAACGTTGACTGTTAACGGTGTATGGTTGTAAGCTTATGCATATTAATGGTTAATGTTGTGATCGAAAGGAGTGTCACATTTTAAAATAATCTTCATTCCCTCTTGTTTATCATTTCCCCTCTTTCTAAGCACCCATCTCTCTTTCCCTCTCTGTCTGTTTGCCTTTCTCTTTCTTCTTTGTCTATCTATCTCCAAGCTTCTGCCTCTATCTCAATAATTCTGTTCTCTCCCTTTCTTTCTCTTCTTGTCGTTGGCCTACATGTGTATCACACTTCCTCTGTTTTCTGTTTTGTTTTGAGCTCTTTTCCATGACATGTCTTTTCACAGATTTGTCAGTGTTCTATTATCATTCAAATGTTGTGATATATTTTTAAAGGAAACTGAAAAATTATGATTGAAGGGTAATGGTTTTGATAGATATCAGCACTGAAGGATATTCTCAGTGAGAAGTGTGTGTTTGTTTGGGTTTGTGTGTGTGTGTGTGTGGGGGGGGGGTGGCAATCAAACCAGCGCCTTTCGAATTTCAGTTTTCTATGTATTTACACTTACCATGCTTACAGACTATGGAAGCCCCCTTTCCCGAAGAACAAAAATATGGGGCAACGTGCATTTCGCCCCCGCTCCTGGACCCACGTCTGGCAAGCAACTAATTCGGTTGCTAGATATCGTATGCAGGGCTTGATGAAACCATTATGAAAACAATGATAAATGAAAATCCCGAATTATAGAGCAGCTTTATTTCGATTTTATTCTATCGCTAACTAAAAAAGCGCCTAGTTAAAGCCCCTTTAACTTCGACCTAACTTTCTATCAGTGTAATCATAGCTTTAATGTCTACATCATTGAGTCGTTATTTTGTGATGGATAATGGTGAAATAGGTCAATAGATCACCCTCCTTTTCATTTCAGACCACAACCAAATAATAGTATGGTCCTTTGAAGAAAAAAAAAGTGGGTCAAACTCATTCCATTGACAGCTCCAGTTTAATATCTTGTTAGTTCGTTGGCCTGTTTCGGGTCCATTTCTGGTTGTAATGGCCGTCTTATCACATCCAGCTAACTACCGAATTGACGTTATACGAGCCCATCAAAATTATCCCAAACCAAAAACACGTAAATTAGAACACTTAAAGCATGGTCAAGTGTATACACAGAGGCGGCAAACGGAGCCAAAACACACGAGTTTTTATGGCAGTTTTGGCTTTTATGCCCATTTCCCTGTTTTCGAAGCGGAACAGACTTGCGCGTGTGTGGTCACATCGGGGGAAAGAAGATGCTCAAATGCACTTTCGGAGGAGACAAAATATATATCAAGAAAATTAAACAGCAAAGTGAAAAACAGAATAACATTTGGCGATACAAAGCGTCTTCATAAACGTTTACTTTATGTTTTTATAAAGTGTTTGCGCCAAGAATGTTCTGTTTAAAGAAAAGGTGATGTTGTGGTTGACGGCTATCTAACGGTTATCACATTTCGAGAACATTTTATGTATATCGTAATGTGAGTTCACTATGTTCTCTGGGCGCTATTTCAAGTGTTTAATGTGCTCAAGGAGTAAATCGAGAGTCAGAAATTGCCCCATTAAACTTTGAGAGAATATCGTAGTTTGGGGAAAGACTCGGTGGTGTGTTTATGTTATGACAGGAAATGTCATCGTTATTATTGCTCGTAAATATCACTAGTATCGAGAAAGAATATCAACACACTAAAAAGGTAAACGAATCCATCGACAAAATAGAAATGTTTTTAACGGGTTTTGAATGCACAACTAACACAACTATCTGTTTAACATTAGTAGCAGTATAACATTTTGAGGCTAACGTTAGCATTATTTTGAAAGTCAATACTTAGTACATCTTTGAAGTTTGTAGTTCATTTGTTCCACTTTTACATCAAACTTTCAAAAGATTTTACAACCATAAAAGTCGGTTACAAAACAATATTGCCATTATATATATATATATATAAATATAAATATTACATGTATATACATAATGGCAATTTGATTATTTCTTGTAAAAACATACACGAAATGATTTTATAAAAATCTGAACTGGGCTATAGCCTCTTTGATTTAATTTAGTAGGTAAATACACATCGATTCATTGAAAACCTCTGTTGATAAACAACAATTTACATGTTATTCGAGGGTAGATCAAAGATTTTGTAAAGGGGGGGGGGGGGGGTGGATTGAGTGGTGGACAATACCGAAAAATATCTGACCAAAAAAAATAATAAAAAAATCGGGGGTATCACATTTCAGGGCTATGTGGATTAAACAAAATTTAAAGTGTGGGGGGGGGGGGCACAAATTTCGATCTGTTATTTTAAGTGAATTACAAGTAGATTTACATGTAAATTGTAAAAGTTTCTGTTTATACTTTATTCATGATTGTATTATTTTTTATTTTTGTTTAGAAAGTTGATTTCACTGAAAAGAAATGAATAAAAGAATACTTAAAACAAAATACCAGTTGGCTTTCAAAGGCACCTTAAATCCACCGGCGCGTTAATGCTCACCTTCTCGGATTCACCGATTGTATTATGCCTTTGATTTCGATTCTCTCGCAAAGTATTTTTAATCTCGTTATAGCCAATCTACACTCCTCTAGATTTAATGGAAATGGTCTTAATCTTTTATCACTCTTTACATTTTTATCCCTAATATCAAATAAAAATCAAAGCAATAAGCGTGAAAGGGACATGTAGTCTTAGGTAAACAGACCCTTGAAAGCATGCATCTTTTAGTATTTTTTGTTTTGTTATTGTTGCAAATTTCCAAAAATTTCCAAAAATTTGATAATGTTTATTAAATTTAATGTGTAGGTGATTGTGTGATTCATTTGGGAACAGGGTATGAAAGAATGAGCTTACGTAAATAAACATTATTTTCATGAACTACATTAAAAAACAAAAAACAGAATGTGTATAACCATCATTCTACGTTAAGGCCATTCTCATTTGATATTCGTAATTGTCGATAAAAATGATAGTGGATAGTAAAGTTCTGCCTTGATTGTTGTTTAAAAGTTATAGAGAATATCGCGATATTATTATACATAAACGTAAAATTATATAAATTTATATATCATCACTCATGTGTGCGTTGTGTGTGTGTGTGTATATATATTATATAAAATTCTAACAAATTTATATCATGATGTCAGTTCCACCTGAAAATCTAAAATTATCCCGGTATCACAGACTACCTATTGCCAGTGCATCACACTTAGCCCGACACCAGTTTGCTTTTGATAACTTTTCTGTCAATTAAAGCGTTTCTTTATGCTACCCTTTTTCCCCTCAATGAACTGAATAATTAAACAGACTCACCGTTTTGGTCTGATGCGTGCGGAGCATCACTCAGCTGAAGCAAACTAATAATAAATGAAAACAATGCACCAGAAAGAATGAGAGAGATATAAATATCTATCGTGTGAGTAAAACACCATATATTTGATTAAATCCTGCAGGGTATAAAAAAAAGGAAAATGATTTGCTAATGTTCTAACAGGTTGCTCGCTCTAGCTGTCTCGGTTGAAAACAAAAGGAAGTGAAAATCATTAAAAATACATCGTCCGTTCTATTATTTTAATGAATGTCATTGCTCGAACGGATCAGTACACCATGTCTGTAATGTAAACTACCAAATTGTGGTTCAAACACGGCTTGTGGTAATGCACCAGTACAAAAATGGTATACCTTTGCCAAAGCCAGGGGTCATGCATCCCCTCCTCTGATTGTCAAGAGAAAAGAGAAGAGAAGATATATATAAAACCCAAAACGATCTATTTAAGGGATGGTGGTCTCTACACAAGCATAAAACTTTTCAATTCCTTACCTTGTAACATTCTTCGAATGGATAAGCTCACTATCTTTGTTAAGTCCGTCAACCTCATCGACTTTTAACTCTGTGTATGTGTGTGTGTGTGTGGGGGGGGGGGGGTAGGCAAACTGAAACTCTCTTTTCTTGAAAATTTTTGATGTAAATATTTGAATTTCTATTTGTTAAACCATTTTGCATGTTACATTCAATTTGTTCAGTATATGTATTTTTCCAATAATATTGTTTACATTTTACCTGTTCATTTTTCCTTCACGGACTCGCTGAAAAGCAGTCTGTTACATACACACACACACACACACACAGAGCTTTACATGGCTTTACTTCCGAGGACAAGTATTGTTCCTCCGTCCTCGGACATTGTTCATTGTTCGACGTTCGAGGACTATTGTCCGGCTTCCGAGGACCATTGTTCTCATAATTTTTTTTTGTTCTCTGTCCGAAAATGTCCTCGGACATACGGCTAAACACGCCCACACCCTCACACACACACACACACACACACACACCCACATATATATATATATATATATATATATATATATATATATATATATATAATGCTTGGTTTTGCATACACTACCATATGTTTGGCCGACATATCCAAAAGTTAGTACATGTATAATTTGAAGTTTGAAGTTTATTCGTTTCATTTTTACATCAAAAAGAATTCAGATTTTACAAGCATAATATTATTTTCAATTTCAAAACGTAGGGGTAAAGAAATCAAATCAAGTATAATGTACGGTGAATAGGTAGAACGTTTCGAGAGATGTAGGAAGGACTGGCAAAAAGTATTACACTTATGTTTTTCTAGACATGTTCATACGAGCAGTTGTTTCAACCCACAAATCTGTTCTACCTCAAAAGGCTTCATCTTTTCCATCTATAATTTATGATGACGATATTGTGTTTGATGACGATTACTCTATTGCGAATGCTTTTAATGCTCATTTTATTAGTATAAATGCAACACCTATTCAAAATTATAATATGGAACAAGCCGATGAAAGTGTCTCACTTCCTTCCTGTTCATCAAATCACGCCGTGTTTGATTTTGTTACTGTCGAAGAAAATTATATTGAAAAGTTAATTTCTAACTTAGATTCAAAGAAAGCAACTGGATCTGATGATATAAGCCAGTTCGGGGTTAGCGCATGGTACTGAGATTGTACAAATGACCCCAAATATCCACAGATATTTTAGACATGGAGGGTCCCTTTATGTGCACTTCAGAAAAATAACTCTGGGAGTGATAGAGGTGCCTCATGAATAGCTTTTGTTTCCCCCTTTAAAAAGAATACTTCCACCTGGATATCATGGAATGCACCATTAGTGCATAACTGAATAATGATTACATGACATTCATGAGCACATATCGAATGTTAGTGTCAGTGGGTTTTAGAATTTGGTACAGATGACCTTTATCTGCTCATGCTCAGATTGCAACCCCGAACTGGCTTATTGATGTAACTTTTTTAAAATTATCTAAATCGTATATTGTTCCATCCATCACGTACTTAATTAATTTATCTCTTTCAAAGGGAATTTTTCCCGATGGCTGGAAATATGCCAAAGTTTTCCCTTTATTCAAGAAAGGTGATGTTAACTCTATTCGTAATTTTCGTCCAATATCCATTTTACCTGCAATAAGTAAGCTCATTGAAAAATGTGTTCATAAACAATTATATGATTATCTCGTTAAACAGAATGTTCTTAGTAAATCTCAATTTGGTTTTCGACCGGGCCATTCTACAGCTTCAGCTCTGGCTTGTTTAACAGATGATTGGCTACGTTCAATAGATAATGGTCTCATTGTCGGGGCTCTTTTTATCGATTTAAGACGTGCCTTCGACACTGTTAACACGGTAATTTTAATGAACAAGTTAATGAAAATCGGTTTAAGTACTTTGTCACTTGCCTGGTTTAATTCATATGTAAACAATAGAAAACAATTTGTTGCTATTAATAATGCTAAATCAAATGACAAATGCTTTTCTGTTGGAGTCCCACAGGGATCAATTTTAGGTCCGCTCCTTTTTCTTATTTACATAGATGATATGCTAAATGTTTTGAAAAATGGGAAAATTGTTATGTATGCAGATGATACGACAATTTATGTTAGTGGTCGAAAAATATTTCTATAAAAGATAGAGTTTCAATAAAATATGAAGATATATATATATCGAACAATGTAAGAATTTCAAGTGCTTAGGTGTTATAATTGACGAAAATTTGTTATGGAATGATCATGTTAATTATGTATGCAGAAAAGTATATGCCGGTCTTGCCATGCTTAAACGAGTAAAACCATATGTAGATGACATCTCATTGAAACTTTTATATAATTGTCTTATACAATCACAAATTGATTATTGTTGCGAAATTTGGGGCAATAAATTTTTCAGCCATATTGATAAAATAACAAAATTACAAAAGAGGGCTGCAAGAATGATTTTAAATTGTAATTTTTATACCCCTTCGAAAGAATTATTTATTCGTTTGAAATGGTTACCTTTTCATGAAAGAATTATATATTTTAAATGTGTATATGTATTTAAAAGTCTCAATAATTTATCCTCAGATTATTATAAGGATGTTTTTAAAGAAGTGTCATTTATGCATGATTTTAACACAAGGCAAAGTGCAAATCAAGACCTAATTCTTGGTAAGTGTCGTACGGAATATTACAAGAGTGCAATATGTTACAATGGTGCAAGTCTATGGAACAAGTTGCCTTTGAATATTAAGCAGATCAGTAATTTAGATAATTTTAAAGCAACACTAAAGAAACACTATTTTGACCTTGCCGTTGAGACAATATAAGTCTTAATACATATATATTAACTGCCGGCGTTCATATTGCAATTTCCATTATTACTTGTGACATTTATCTTGATTTTTTCCATAGCAATATCCTCACAATCTCATTGTTTTATAATTACTTCAATTTCAACCAATTTTATAATGTTAGTTATTGATAAGTTTATTTAGCAATATTCATTTTCTTGTTATATTATCTCCTCGTAATCTCATTATATTTATTTCCTCAAACCTTTTCTCGATGTATTATATTTTACCCATTGGGTGTATTTCTATTTTTAAACTGTATATATTTGCAATGCATCTCAGGGCCCCATGGAAGATCAAATTTTGTTGAATGGGCTACCCTGGTGAAATATGAATAAATAAATAAATAAATAAACTAAATGGCTACCCTTAAAATGGCAAATGGATGGATTAATAAATAAAAAGTAAACAGTATTACAAAAAATAAAAATAGGAAATGCATTTGCCCTATAGTTGAATAAATAGAAATAGCAATTCTCGGTAATTTGTCACAAAATAGTGAGAAAAACATCCAAAAAACAGATTCAAAGCATTTTACTCAGAAATGTATTTCCAATTTAACATTATTTATTTGTTCAAATATGTTTGTTTGTTTGTTTTTTGTTTTTTTTGTAAGAAGTAGGACAAATATTTTGGTACCTGTATTGACTACAATGTAACTTATCATTGTTCATAGCATTATAAAGTTCTGTTAAAATAGGGGAAAAGATAAGCATTTAGTACGGTGAGTGTCTCTTATAATCAGATTGATTATATATTTATATACGTATACATGCATATATCTTAGAAATGTGAATATATATACGTTGATAAAAATAATAAATAAATAAATAAATAAATAAATAAATATATATATATATATATATATATATATATATATATATATGATTGCTGTATACACAGATATTACAGTTATAAACTGTAAGATTAAAACAGTATTTATCTTAACCGACCAGAAAACAATATGAGCAAAGTGAGTAAAAAAGGTTATATGTGGGAGGTGAATGGAGATGATAGGAGCGGGGAAATCAGAAAATGAGTGTGAAAAGTCGTGTTGGGCGAGGAAACGTGAGAGACGAGAGATTCGTCATGGTCGGTCGGTTCGTTTAATTTGTGTGAAAGCGATAGCGTCACTCTAAATAATAGAACTTACATCGCTCACACTTCGCGCGTTTTCCGCCACACCAAAAATCCATCGCTCTTGTCTTCAGTAGATCGGTATTAACGGTAGGTTACTGACATGTCCCCCCCCCCCCGCTAAACCGATGTTCTCTTCCCTTCTGTTATGCGTATCAACATTTTATTTTTTTACATGTATCAGAGCCACTTTACAAGATGTTAAACAAATGAATACTTTTTTTTACACCTTCATTTATCTCGAATATTGTGTTAAGTACTTTTTATTTCTATATGCGTATTTATGAAAGCAAATATTAAAGGTTATGGAGCAAAGTTTTTTTTAAATTGACAATAAGCGTCAGCTTTTCAGTTATTTTTAAATTTTTTTTCCGTTATTTTGCTCAGGCTAGTTCTTTGATATTGTTGATATCATGTGTTCGTAACGACACTTAACAACATCGTGTCTGAACGTACCTGAACGTAAGTGCCATAATAATCAACTCTTTTAATTGAAGTGGGCATCAATGGAAAGACAACGAGGCTTTAGAGGTACCACAGCTGTATCAGGGGAGGGTTTCATCAAGTGTTTTGTCAGTGATTTTTACTGACAACTGTTATAAGCTACTGAAATCCTTGCATCTGATTGGCTGAGAGAAAATTTGTCAGGGAAAATCACTGACAAAAGACTTGATGAAACGCTCCCCAGTTATGTTGGAAAAATGAACCTTTATTTCTGAAATGAATCATAGTGTGTACACAGAGAGGCCAATGTTTTGATATTTTTTTCTTTCAAACAGAGAAAAATTAGAAGTGTGAAATGCACTATACGCTTATATAACTTTATTCTGCCGTGGCAGTTTTTTTTCGTGGTGGTATAGTGGTAGTGGTCATGTGTGAATGTGGCTTTAATATAAATGTAAGTAATAGAGATCCAACGGTCTTGTATTTCTGGTATTTCTTGTGCAAACGGAATGTCGTGGACGGAGAGGGGTACAAACCTGATTGTTGGAACGTGACCACACACCAGTTGGTAGACAATCCGCTACAATTTACTCATGAGGAACGCCGCCGCCGGATGAATTAGCAGCGAGAAGGCAGCTGAATTATTCAGCTCGCTTTCCCGCACGCTTTCAATACACCTACCCATTTACACCCATCTCCTTTCCCCTTTTTTGATCTTCTCCCACTTTCCTAGTTTAGTTCATGCCGATTCTTCCCTAGTCTGATTATTTCTCACTTTCTACCCATTTTTGGTACAAGATGTAGGGAAAGTGTCTTTCGCATTCCTTGGTAGATCGTGATAAATGAATGGCATTTCGAGTTGTGAAACAAAATGCATTCGGTTATAGAACATTACATTTCTGATCTAACTGTGTCCTTGGTCTCTCTTCTTCATTGTATTCAATATGGCGGAGGACTTCAACCCAAAACGTGACGTGCTGAAAGGCAGAGGATAGCCCCTCATCTATTCTATACATAATTGAATATAATTATCAGTGAACCGTCTCGAGGGATGGCCCCTAATGGTGCAAGGTGTTATCTTGATGAAGACATTGCGGAAGTCTCTTGACTAAGAGATCGTTAATTCGAGTAAGGAAGAAGGCGCAACTAAACAAAGATTGAGTATGCGTAAAGCCAGGCTCACGCGAGACGTCATTTGCTGACGGAGTGCAAAAGATACCTTTAATAACTGGCGTATGGGTTAATTTCCTTCACAGGCTCGATTAGCGCAGGTACTGATGGAATTGGAATGGCGCCTCATGTGAGCCCGGCTGTAATGCCCGTCGCACAAGAGAACATAATTTCTATAGCATTATTACCTACGCTAAGTAAGCCTCTGAAGGTAATTAGCCCATACGCCAGTCCTTCAGATCGGTTTGTGTTGCACACTGTTCATGTTGCATGTATTCACTTTTCGGACGCTGTCACTCCATGCTGCGTCAAAGACCACACCAGTCACTGATGCAGTCCTGCGTCAGGCAATTGACGTCTCGTGTGCAACGGGGCCCTGTTTCATAAAACTTGTCATCAATGACAAGTTGCAATATCTGTTATAAGCTACTGAAATACCTGCATCTGATTGGCTGAGAGCAAATTTGCCAGTAAAAATCACCGAAAAGACACTTGATGAAACGCCCCGGGCATGATAGGGAGCTTCGAATGATTAACTTGTACAAAAACTAATCCTTAAAGCCGATGATATAAAGTGGCGCATGTAGTAACAAAAAGATCGGGAGCTTCTTGTGGTGAAGGCATAACAAGTTCAATGCTGGATTCTGACCAACTGCATCCCCTAAAGGGGTTAGTGGGACGTCTGAAAGAACCAATTCATAAAATTGAGATGGAAGTATTTGAAATGCGTAAAAAGGATTATAAGTATCTTTCTCTTTTACGACTGGACACAAGCAAAGGGTTGATTTACGCGGGCCACAGACAAACATTACAAGATGAAATTGGGTATCCGTGCTTCCGCCCTTTCTCCTGCAGAAATCCCTTAGTAGTAGCCGCCAAGCTTTCCCGACATACCTCTTCCTCCGTGTCGTTGGGGTCACGAAGAGAAGAATGGGGGTAATGGGAGAGATGTGGGAGTATTGCATCTATGCTAATTTAGTTCTTGTGGTTATGTAATGAAGTTGCCTTCAGCTCCTTTTCTTTCTTTCTTTTTCAGGAAACACAGTGCCTACATTTCGGAGTCGTGTGATTACTAAACACCATGGCAACATGGTATGAGATGTATGCCATTTAGTGAATTCTAAAGATGCAAGGGGGAGACAACCCCCCAAAAAGAAAAAAAATGCAAAAGGCGAGATGAAGAAGTGGAGATGAGAGGAAAGATGGGAGACGAAGACTGTACGTGACCTGTGAAAACAGAAAGCCTAAAACGGTACGGGGAAGACCATCAATCAATTTTGATGGTAAAGCAATAAATTTGGCGACAGTGCGACTGCGGCGAAAAGCGAACTGGATGTCTACCGTAATGTGTCAACAGTGCGCGCGCACGTATTGGTCGCGCGGAGGAAGAATAGTCTCGACTTCAGATACGATACGAATGTTCTCCCATGAAATAATTAAGAGGTAAACAAGAGGACGAGAGGGCTGTTTAAAGCTATTTCTGAGTGTCTTTGATTCAACAACGGTTAGCAGCTGATTTTAGAGGACCGTTCAACCAGCGAAGAAACTGTGAGGGTTGAGGAGATTTTCAAGAACACGTCTGAAGTGCGAAGACCAATTCTAAATGGCCACGGAACACCCAAACAATCAACTTGGCATCATTCATTTCTCCCTTGTTTTTCGACAATTTAAAAATCTGTTGACACTATAATAATACTAATACCCCCGTTTCTCACCCAATCCATGATGATAGCCTGATATGGCTTATTTCGTTCACAGTTCAGGGCAAATTATGATAAATGTATGGACATAACCCTTCCTTGATTAATGGTATATAACAAACTGATGAGCCTCTGAGGCAAGGAGCAGCGGAACACAGGCGATTCTGCTCTAAAATGTATGAAAATTTGACCCCAAACACATACTTATTTATCTTATTCCATCTTAAAGTACTAATGCATTACCCGATTATACATTCCACATCACAGACTTAAACAACCACCATGATTTTAGCTAATTGAATGCCTTATCAATGTGTTCATATCATATGCCGATAGCAAAACCTCCATGCACAAACTATAATTACGTTGTCATAAATATCTTCGTCATACGAAGTGTGTTCACGGAGAGAAATGGCAACATGTTGACCATGTGAAAACTGTATTCACAGTGTGCGTCACAGTTAAACTGTGGTTACACACAGAACCACATATTAGCGCCATACAGTGGGAATACACAGTGAATTTTCAAGATTTTTATTGTGAGTTCACACAGTTTTCCCACAATGTGACACTGCATGACACTCCGCGGTTACGACCGAACCTCATAAGTTATGTACTACAGTGTGTTACACATCATAGAGTTTTTTGGGAAAAACTATGATCACAGCTCTGACAATGTGAGCACACTTTGGTTATACGGTCACATCTTTATCATAGTGTGTGACGCAGTATGACACACTGTAAACAGAGAGAATGAGAATCCAAAGAGTTGATTCGGGAAAAAAACAATTTCATTGTGTTGACTATGCACAAACACCTTGTCCACAATATTTCACACTGTGATGATGTGATCAGAGTGTGGCACACTTTGGACACAAAAGAGCCACAGAAGTGCATAGGCACACTGTGTATCAATCGAATGAATTTGGAAAACGTTTATAGTTCCAAAAATGTGGGCACGCTGTATTCACATTGTCAGTTTTCACACTGTGGTTACGGACCGAACCACATAGTGTATGACACACTGAGGTCCCCAGATCAGCATGAAGAGTGTGTGCACCCAGTGTGCGTCAAGAGAAAGGTTTTGAAAAACTTTCGCGGTGCTTGCAATGTACACACACTGTGGACATACTGTTCCCACACAATGACAGTATGATACACTGTGGTTACAGGCAGAATTACAGAGTGTACATGCATTAGGGTATGCCCACATAGTAAATTTGAATCACTTTTGTATAGTACTGATATTAAAAGCACACTGTGTATAAACAAGGTATATAGCATACTGTAATTACACATTTACAGCACTGATATTGGCTGATCAGTACATTATCATAGTATATGGCATACTGTGGATAAAGGCAGAATTATAGAGTGTATGCAACATTGTGTGTCAACAGAGTGGGTTTTGATCACTTTCGTAGTGCCAACAAGGTGAGCACACTAAAGTATGACATGAGACGTCTTTATTTTTTTCTTTCAAGAACGGGATATCTTTACATCAAGGAATATTCTAATGAGCCCAACATGAGTGCACCTCATAAATTTATGTTAAGAAAGAGTCAGTTTTATGCAGACAATCAGACAAAGTTCTCTAATAAAATGTGCGTGTGCGGTGTGTGTGTGTGTGCGGTTGCCCCCTTTCCCCGATGCCATGGTAATTCTCTAACCCCAGTCCTCCTAGGCATGTTTGCAGTGAAGGTGACTGCAGTACATTTTTGACATCTATTTGCACGGAAGAGGTGATGTGATGGTTAAGATGCGGGACAGCCCGGGAATGTGTCAGGAAAGCAATATTAAAATCGTCTGGCGTGTGAGTGATGGGATGTTAACTTGTTGCACCAGGCTAGCAGCCGGAATGGAAATAAATGAGGTGGCTTTCTAGATTCTCCGTTAGATAGCATGGATCATGCGAACCATACATAGATTTCAGCGCCTACCTATTCAGTTTTGTTCCTAATATGTGTTCTAAATTTTCCTAATCTTCATGTTCTTGTTCCATTTCTTTTCCCCATCTCTTATTCTTCAAATCTCTCTCTCTCTCCCTCTCTCTCTCCCTCACTCTTTCTCTTTTCCTTTAACCCTTTGACCCCGGGAACTTCCTGTGTTAAGCCTATGGGAATAAGAACATTCAGTAGTCATCGGATTAAATCTTAGTAGATACATTTCGTAGTTTTGGTTTCTTTGTAACTTTGTAATTATCTATTACAAATATTCTAAATTCTTTGATCCAAAATTCTAAACTAACTTTTATTACACGACTAATTTCTTGGGGTCATGCAGTGTCTTTTGATAACTGTTTTCATTATTTCTCGTGCTAGATGATAAATCTTTCAAATGAACATATGGAGATATGCTTTGGTATTTGTCTTCCCCAATGTTACTGCTGTCATGAAGCATGATCCTATCTGTAACTCATGCTATATTTCAATCTAACATGTTTACTAGAGGGTGATAGATGTTCCAATTCATGCTAATGAACACGTAGGTTATCAAACACAAGCATCAATATACGCTCATAGAAACATCAAAACAAACTTGGATTAAGAGTATAGAAATGATCTGTCTCGTTCTCCTTTATTCTCTCTCTCTCTCATTTTTTCTCCATGGCTCTGTCCTGTTTTCCTATCTCCTATTCTTATTCTCCAACCTCTCTCTTAAAGTCAGGTTGAAGTTCGGAGCCACTGGTGTCCGGGGCAACTTAAGTGCTCGCCTTGCCGACAAACTTGTTTGGGGATTACCCTGGACAGATGAACACCGTTCGAGATTTATCACCCCGATGTGCGCTCGCTTTTCATCCCCAGAATTGAAGAGGCGGGAAGTTTGACAGAGTGTATTGGGTGGGAGAGGTATAAGGGATGACACCCACAATGGTTCCTGACATTCACTTTATCTCCATTTCGACTTCTCTAACGTGACATCCGTTTCTTCAACTTTACTTTGTCCGCCTCTCTCTGTTTCTCCCCCTTTCTCTCTTTCAATCTCTGTCCCCTCTATCTGTTTCTCTCACTCTATATACATACGCCCCTATCTTTTTTTATACACAAACACACAAACACACACTCACCCACACTCCCCCTCTCTTACTCTTGCTGTCTGCCTGGTCCCTATATCCCTGGTATGTCCCCCTCTCTCTATACGTCCCATTGTACTTGTCCGTCCGTCTGTCTGTCTGTCTGTCTACTTATACCTTTGCTGTTCTCTCTCGCTCCCCTCCAAACTCTATCAGTATCTGTCAGATTGCAAGAAAATGTACCTATTTTTTTGTTTAATTATGACCATTTCTAAATGGTATTTTTTCACTCTTTATCACTTTACCTAAAGTCCTTATCCAATCTCGCTTGCATAAATCTCTCTCATTTATATCCTTCTCGGCCCATCCCCCCTCTCAGTCTTTATATTACTCTTAAAGGAACATAATTCTCATCGTTCATGTATGTACTGTACAGCGCGGATATATTTTCAGGAGAGTACCATCCAAAACTAAAGATGACCTGAAAGCAGTCACCCGCATACAAACACACCCACACTCACCTACCGCTCCCACACTACGCACACCCACACGCCCGTCGAGCCATTTCCTCCGCTGTAACGAATTGCTTCACTCACGTTCATTTTTCAAGCGAAACAGAATTGTCATATTTTGAATTAGAGCGTCATTTCTGGCTCCTGGCTTGCCCGAACTCACACCGTAGTGCTTCAGTCACCGCTCGATTTCCTCAAATAAGAGCTTCTTTCATTCGTTTCCTCCCTCTACAATTATACCGTCTTTCTCTCACTGACGTAATTGATATTACGGTATTGGTAAAAATTTGGACATGAATGGTGGGTGAATAGCACAAAGTGGTTGCCGTCAGATGTGATTCAGGCAGTGTTTCGTTACCCCTCTACCCCCAAAATGATATCTTCTTTTAAGATGGAGAGGGAATGTTGCACAAGTTTAGCATTATACCCCGTTGATGCGAGCCCTCTTTGCCCACTGTACACATCACTTAACATAATCTGTCTAAAATATGGGTCAGATCACAAAGAAATATAACAATTCTAGGTCATCGACATGCTAGACATTGCCTAAAACATGACGCCCAACATGTGAGTATTAGCTCTATGGTGTACACCAAGACATTTATATCCTGTTCCGCAAGTGCATGGCTTATGAAATTTATGTAAAAATCCCTGTTTGGATATTTCAACATTGAAATAACCTAAATATCACAATTACAAAACGTACGTATGCAGGTCGAATTAAATCCTGGTGCGTGTCGGAAAGTGGGTAACTGTTTTCTTAGCTTGTGTTTGTAGAAGAAATGAAATTGAATGAAGGCGTTGCTATTCCTGCTAAGATCCACACCCAAATGTTAGTTCGACCCGACCAAATATACTCATAATGTGACCAATTGATCACTCCGCTTGTCCCCAAACTCTCTGGTAGTGTCAATACTTAATCGCAGCCAGATGAGAATGGGATCTCGAAAAAGGGCAGGTTTTTTTTTTTAATTTCTTGAAAAATAAACCTTAGATGAAACAATATGAAATTTGTCTCAAGCGTTATTCAAACGAGGGACAATTTGCTATAACTATTGGGGGAAAAATAATTTCTAGAGTTATTGCGGCCTAGTGGATAAGTCACCGGACTGTGGATAACAAGGTACTGGGTTCAAGTCCCTGCCACTCCACTTGCGATGACTCTCTCGATCCAGGTGTAAAATGGGTACCTGTGCAGCATTTATTATTCAAAACGCACAGTGCCGTGTTAAAGGATGCCTGAGTTGAAGATGTCATGGATTGGAATCCCTGTCCGGTGCGTATGTCATTGGACAATGCATTATATACAGTTGTTTCTCGATCCAGATGTAAACTTGGTTTTCAGGTACAAGCAATCGTTTTATTCCTTAAAATGCGCTGTGCGGTAATAGATGCTTCCGGAGCTAAGACATGGTGATAATCTTCAAGCATATGAAGACTTTATGTAATAATATATGCAATAGTATGAAATGCACTATCAGAAAACGGAATATAATTAAAATATAATAATTTGTAAAATAAAGGCTTTCATCATTCAATTATCTATATAGCTTATCATACTTTCTATATTCTTTTTCTTCTTGAAATTTTTTTTTACAAGGAAATAGAATTGTGATTGGGTATCTGGGGGGCGTTTCATGAAAGGACTTGTCAGATATTCTATCCGACAAATTTGCTCTTAGCCAATCAGATGCAAGGATTTCAGTAGCTTATAACAGTTGTCGGATAAAATATCCGACATCTTCCTTTCATGAAACGCTCCCCAGGTCTTGTTCTAATACTATGAGTCTCCAGAGGCGTTTTACTTATTGAACAGTGAGAACGGAAACCGACAACTCCCAGTCTTAACTGTGCTCCTTTCCTGATCAATTGACACCCAACCAGGAGATGTCCATGTTCAAGATTGTGCATCAGGTTAAAGGAAATCTTAAGTCTTGCACGGTTATGGAGGAAATAGGATCCTTAATATGATCCAACGAAATTTATGAATAATAACAACAAGAGGGAAATGAATGAAACTAATCAGCTGAGTAATTAGCAGATAATTATGAGGATATCCGACCGGCTTGTGCAGAGCAACGATTCTGGAATACTATGCAATATAATGTGTCATTAAAAAAATAGTGTATAGGCCTACGTTGTTTGCATGTAATGTTCAGAAATTTATTGACTTTTTGCTAATTCGGTGGTTTTTATTGAACTTGTGATCAACAATGCAGATGGCCATATTTGACAAGTTTCTATCATATTTTCTTTTCATATAACACCTGGATTTAAACCACCCTTAAATCGTGCCACACTTGATAGCATTCTGTCAGGCATCATTCCATTTTCTCACTATCGTACTTTCTAGATATAGAATCACATAAAAATGAAAAAGGACATTGTTATGAATTGTATTTAGAAGATATAAAAACAACCTAAAAACCAAATTACTAAGTGTTAAACATATCTTATTTAAGACATAAGTAATCTTATTTCTCTTCACCCGGCTTTATCTGAAACAATTGTTTTTATGAAATGTCCTTCTCAATATCTTAGTACTCTATCTACTGAATAATGTGTAGTTGTGTTGTACAGAGATTTGGAAAGCAAGAGAAAATAGTGCATTTTTTGTTATTAAGAAAGGAAGACAATATAATTTGATTTTTAAGAACCATATTTTATGCCATGTTGGTATATTTGTATTTCCAGATGATCTCTTTCTTTTGTTAAATGTTCTTCACTCTGGACCTCTTTTCATCTTCCATATAGTTCCACAAGGTCTGTGGAAATCCAATAAAAGAGAGGGATATGGAGGAGGGGGAGAGAGAGAGAGAAGGAATAAATTGAAATATAGAAACAAGGAAAAATGAAAATGATGAAATAAGGGGGGGGGATTCTTTATGATACATTGCATTGATTGTAGTCACCTCTATTCCCTGGGGGATTATGCTAATAAAGCAGTGCATTGTTTTATCACGCGCAGCGCTAAACACACATTTATCTGCTCAGCTCTCATTCGCATCGTCTAGTCAGTGAGGCAAGCAAGCAAGCAGAGGCATTCATATTAACGGGATGAAGAAGAAAAAAAAGAGCGGTGGTGCGCGGGCACGTTCTGACCGGGATAGGTCATGCTTTCTTTAATTTCATAATAATACCAATCAACGCAAAAACAATTAATATCCAGTCACTCTTGTCGGCTGGCCCATCCCTTCCTCTGTTTTCCACACCAAAACCGATAAAGGCAATTTCCTTTGGTGTGTCAGCGGCTTCCAGGCCGTCAAACCTAGTGTCGCCAACTCGCCCGACTGGAAGGCGAGCTCCTGTCAGGCCTAAGACAAGTCAGGAGTAAGAAGGAGAGGGATGCGACGATGGCGGAGGAGGAGGGGGAGGAGGAGGAGGAGGAAGAGGATGACAGGGAAGGATGCGTTTGAGATGATTATGAGAAAGATGTATAACAGTTTAAGAAGGAATTTGGTGACAGGATTGAAGTAGAAAAGCAGGAGTGGATAGGAGATGGAGAAAGAAAGAGTTAAAGTGTTATAGAGGCGACGCCAAGTGTAGGTTTGCGCGATGAGGATTTGTGTTTGTGTATGAGAGCGATGTGTTTTAAAAATGTTGAATAAATGATTAGTAAATGATACTTAATTTAAGAAGATATGACTGTATGGTATGGAATAAAAGTAATTTAAAATGTAGGGACAAATCTTGAAAAAATTCATACATAAAAGTAAAGGAACTGGAAGCATAGACTATTAAAACATGATAGGATACGAATAAACCAACAAAATGAAAGAAGAGAAAGGAAGCTTTGTCATTTCTTTCGTGTAGTTTATTGATGTTTTATGACGTTTCCTATTTTTTGAAATTGTCTATATGTAGAAGTCTTTTCTGTTTTAAGGTAAGTGCAAATAAGTAATGTTTTGCCATCCATTGTCGGCAAAGAAGCACTTTACGCGAGACGCTGGCATTAGATGAAAAAACTTAATTTTCTGGTCATTGGCCTCTTTTTCTATCTCCAAACTGGTTACCATGGTTTCTGGAGCAATGACTCGTGGCCCAGAATGTTCTACTATAACTGCGATTGCATTGATTACGAAGTGGATAAAACATCAAGTTCTCATGTATTTTGGATATTATTTCTTATCCTCATCCTCAACATCATGTTCATCAAACCATGTTCAGGAATTTCATCCTCAGCTTAACATCACCTCGACTGTAAAGTCTCAAATGGGTTTCCATAAGCCCACTGCTTGCGATCGCTCAAATCGGATGGCGCACGGTCGTTCTATCACCATTTGTACACTATGGAAATATCTGATCACGGTAATGTGAAATGAAACAGATAGTGTCTGTATGTTTCATGGCGATCAAGGAAATGGAAAGGTATGAACTTGGATTTTAATTCCGCCATCATTCTATCCAAATATCATGAGAACATGTTGGCGAAATCAGCACATCAAATACAGACGCATCCATAAAAATGCAATCTTTGTATTCTCGAAAATGGGCTTAAACCTAGATCTCGGGAGAGCGCTTTCAAGACAGCCTCATCCCCAATTGTCAATTCAGCGAGCATAATCTCTTCAAAACACTCGTTTCAAACGCTAACATGGAATACGCAGCGAGATATTTGTGGAAAACGACTGTTAATAGGATTTGGGGAATCGGTTTCGGCTTCAAATGGGGGTAACTCTGATCTCCTTTACGAGCAGGTGGTGTTAGAAAGCAGTTATCTTTGATTGAGTCTCGATGGGTGTTCATTTTACCCAACATCCTTTGACGTGATCCTCGCATTTGTCATACTTGGTACTGAACGTCACAACTAAATATTGTTTCGCCCCGTCGAGGGAATAATCATTTATCTATATTCTCATCCGTAAACATCCTTTGTGGCGTTTTGTCGTAGTATGTTCGGGATCGCTTACTATTTCGGATGCTACCAGACGGCTAGATATAAAATGGGCATTTGGTTAGTTGCTATAGTAACCGAACTGGTGGCAAGACTCATTGATAAAAATGCATCATGTTTTCGAGGGTTCACAACAATTGGGAGAGAAGATGAAATAAGAAACTTAGTGGATGCTGGAGAGGACTGGGAGGGGATCATACGTAGTGAAAGACCTTCCGAGCATATTTTGTACCAGCATGCGTAAATACGAATTATTTCCGATGTGCGATTCTGCGCATTAAGTATGCCAATATAAACATTGGCATTTTATTCTTTCTTTCTTTCAGAAGTTACACAAGACTGATGACCTACATTATTTACATTTCTTTCTTTTCTTTACATGAACGAGATTCCAAGCAAATATGAATCTTAAAACATTTTTTTCCCGTGAGACTATATTTTACACAAGACGACTTTTGTGTTTAAGACTGTAACCCGTCCTATGAAACAGAATACGGTAGTAATCCCATTTTATTGTCAATATCTTTATTCGTCGGGCACCGATATATGCATTATATATATATATATATATATGTAATTGTGAGAAATAGAAATGAGAGAATAACGGTTGCGTAGCTTAAATCAAAGTTCCCCAGAGCTGTCCTCCCTTTTTGCAATTTTTGCAAAGGTTGAAAAAATGTCACCGCTCTTTAAGCTACGCAACCATTATTCTCTTATTTTCATTTCTCACAATTATATTATTTCCACGAGAGTTGCCAAAGCTGTTGTATATGTTATTTCCTTACAATTATATATATATATATATATATATATATATGGGTCCCAAGTCATTGTGTTGCCATAAAGCCATTATGGTAATAGCCGGGAGGGCGCATTGTTATACATAATTTGTATATATATATATATATATATATATATATATATATATATATAAGTGTAAGGAAATAACATATACAACAGCTTTGGCAAATCTCGTGGGAATAAATACAATGTGAAAGAAATTGAATCTGGTGTCGCCGAAACCACTAACCCGTCTCCGTGGTCTAGTGGTTAAGGCATTGGCGTTCTAAGCCAACGACCCGGGGGTTCGATTCCCGGCGGAGACATTTTTTCAGCCTTTGCAAAAATTTCAAAAAGGGAGGACAGCTCTGGGGAACTTTGATTGAGCTACGCAACGTTATTCTCGCATTTCTTTCACATTATATATATATATATATATTGATTTAAGCTACGCATTTGTATATTTAAAATATATAATTGTGAGAAATGAAAATGAGAGAATTTAATAAAATTTATATGAATTTTAGTTTTAGAATTCACAAATAGAGCATTAATTGCTTTGACAAATCTAGAAATAAAAGAAATAGGAAATACCTAACCACACTTTAAGGACTGGCCTGTTTATAGGGGAAACGAATTGCCCGGTCGGAAAGACAACAATGGATTTATCATGCTTCCAAGTCACTCTTACAATAATCAAGTAGTGCCTTGAGTCCAGAATACATGAGCAAATTAAAAATTATATTCCGACAAATGCAATGTGGCGTAAACACCTTTATAGTCATTATAGCTTAACTTCATTTGATTTTTCGATCATGAGATAAAACCTTTGTTGCCTTTAACACATCTAATTCTAATTATGCAATACCTTTTCAAAGATATCCCGCATTGTACTGTATTTTGTTTTATCAAACGTCATTGATGAATTCCGATATTCTACTTACAAGCATTTAATCATGTAGATATATAGCACTTGAAATTAACGATATATGAATAAAATATATAGTTATCAGAAAATGTGGATACAAAGAAGGTAATAGACCTATTAATTGTAGAAACATATCAATATATTATTTGTGTCACATATTACATTGTATTTATATTACATGTCTTTTCTCCCTTTATTTCGTTTTATCCGAAGGAGAACACATGAAGTAAATAATTATAATAATAATAATAATAATAATAATAATAATAATAATACATAACATTTATATTGCGCTTAATACAATGTTTCTAAGCTCCGAAGTATTATTACCCTGGCTTTAGCCCAGCTGCCCTATGAGGCGCTGAAAGCATTCAATGAATAAATTCCTACCAGGTACCCATTTACTACACCTGGGTGGAGAGTGGCAAATGTAGATTAATGTCTTGCCAAAGGACATTAATGCTGCGGCGGGACTCGAACCGCGAATCATGAGATCCACAGTCCGGTGACGTGTATTACAATTCGGTCTGTTTTTATATGAATACTTTCTCGAAAACATTACACTTATGGCAGTTAGTCACATTCTTATGGTAGTCAGTGACCTTCCGCTAAGTTTGACCCAGTGGGGATCTGCAGGTATACACAATGTACCTTTATACATGGTCCGCCCTCAGTCGTTTGATATTTTATTTCACTGAAAGGTGTGGGAGCTTAGTAGGTTAGAGCAAAACCAACAAACGTCACGATTACCAACATTTAACTACTTCTCACCAATCAATTAACAAGGGGTCGCCACCACAGAACTCCAAAAGACGTAGAAGGCTTGTGCGGGTGCGAAACTATCGCCGTCGCTCGTACGTGGTCACGTGATATCCGCCATCTTGGTTAGTCCTTCAGATAGCGGATCGTCAAGCGCAATAATTCATTTAACATGTAGATTCTATTCATGAACTTTTGAGTAATTTTCATCGCCATGCCATTTTGCACGGCATATAACTGTACTAACCGTCAGAAGAAAGGATGCGGGAAAACTTTCCACAGGTTAGTTGATCTGATTAATTCAGTAATAAGTTATAATTTATGATGTTTTGACAATGTCGACTCTCTTCGTGATACTTGGCCTTTTGTAGTACGTAGTCCCATCTGTTCATTTTACCGTTTTATTTTAATTACTCGCTGCAGTTTTCATGATGTGGTCTTATGAAAATCGCTCATTGAGTAAAGATAAATAACTTGTTTGATTAAATTAATGAATATTACCATTTCATGCCTTTCTGACATTCCTACAGAATAGTTAAAGAGATCTAAGCAGCTAATTTAACCATTTTATTTTTAAGAACAGTAAACAAACTGACAATTGACATGACTGACACTCAGTCATCATTTCTAACAAAAACTAAAGTTAGACCCACGGATCAACAAACAAAGTATAAGTGAAAAGAGCAATTTAGTAAGGCAACAATAGTCAAAATTGACTAGTTTGCCTATTTTAAAACAACAACAACAACAGCATGAGTCATCAGCATGGTCATCAGGTCATTGACAGTGAAAGTTGAAACTTTGTGACAGTTATTTATTGACAGTAAAGTTAGACTTAGACTTTAGAGAGAAATTCTAACTCAGTCATAACATGTAACTCTAAGGCCTAATAGGTAAATCTAAGTTAGTAATTAATACTCACAGTGAAGACAGAGTGAGCTGTGTCTGTGATTGTGAAGACTTCGCTTCAAGCCTTCAGAAGTTCAGTCTACGTCTTCACTCTTCTTCACTTCCATCATGTCCATGGCATGACTTCCCTGAACTGACATGACTGAAGATGCGATGGTCATGAGATGAGTGACACTGTCATGGATGTCGTTAACACGTTAATTGTCGATTTTCTTAGAAGTATGAGTAATATGTGGTGTAATTGTGTTAGTGAGGTTGACCTGAAGGAAAGACTTCCATATGTACCCTCCAGTAAAATTGTCCCAAATTACAGCTCTAGCTTACATTCTAAAAGAGGGCGATTTTTTGATGGGGGTTGAGTAAAAAATGGGGCCTGGAAATTTGGGGGGGGGGGGCTATTATAAAAGAAAAAGAAACAAAATTTTTTTTTTTATTGTAACTGTCTACTTTTGATTAACTTTTCCCCTCCCTTCTCATTTCAGAATGTCAAACAGCGCAAGCCCCCAATACCACGAGATACTGCTCAACCACACTCTGCCCTTAAACAGGTTGATGACTCCAATCTTCACATTGCTGAGTGTTCAAATGAGGATCCAGCACGTGATACCTACAGACAAGAACTCAGTACCCCGATCAAACCCAAGCCCCTTGCAGACAACACTGAATCCATGTTGAATACAGTCCCCAAAACTCCCACAAAGAGATGTCATGAACAACATGATCATACATACTCCATTCAGGAAAGCCCAAGGTGCATGAAGTGGAAACTACAAAATGCCTATGATCGGCTGTCCTCCATGAAGAAACGACTCAATACATCCCACGCCAAAGCACGGAGACTGAAGAAAAAGGTTGATTCTCTGCAGGAAGTTGTCAAGACACTTAAGGAGAAGAACTTTTTGACAGAACATGGGTTAGAAATGTTGGAGAAGACATGTGATGTGCCCGCAGAATTAATGAAGAGATGTGTAAAATCAAGGATCAAGTATCCCCCTTCTTCTTTACTTGTAAGAGTTTGATATGAGGTGTACTCATTTCAGTGCAATGCAATATATAGTCCTCCAGAAACTTCTAGTTTTTACAGATCAGTATAATGATCCAGACGTAGAAGTTTGTTAGGATGTACATGTAGATTCTCACTGCATATTTCAACCTTTAAAGTACATCAAGTCCAATGAAGTGTCAGGACGGCTAAACTGGAAGTTAGATAGCTTTGGGATGATTCACATATTCATGGGTCAATTATTGTTATTATTATTATTGCCAAGCCGATATATGCGATACTATGCGATACAAATGAGTAAAATTCCAGTTTGATGCAAAGATTCAATCGCTCGAGAAAAAACAACATTAAGAGTTGGATATGTGTGATAAGAGTGGTACTTCACAGGTGACAGTTGCAGTAGTATTTTCTTTTATTGTTCATGTACATGAAGTACGTATTACACTCCATGTTGTTGGTTGCACAGTTTTTTGCACATGTCTGCTGTACATGTATTTAGTAAATGTATTCATAGTCACGGGTAATCACTGAAATGGTCGAAGTTCTGTGTTGTTTTGCTTTGCTTGTCTTTGTTGTCCTAGTCTCCAATTTTATGCCAAAGTTACTCGTGCAATTTTATTTTCATTAATTAAACCAAAGATACTTGATGGAGATACAGTTACATGCATCTGTGATAATCATAAAACAAACAACATAGTGATGGGTACAATGACTTCGTTTTCTCTCCTTATTATGGGTTACTTTGCAGACATTGTCAAATATTATTCAGTGGAGTGAAAGGATCATTTGTGATTGAAATGAGCAAGTCCATCATCATATTCATCTGTTTCTTAAATGATATTGATTAGACTCATAAAATTTGCTTACTTATCAAGAATCTCATATTGGACCAGCATAAAAAAAAGGAACACAGAGAAAGGAGCATTTGAGTCTGGTGGGAAAAATATTGTTTATGATAAAACTGTCTTATACATGTAATAGAGTTCTTAAATTTATATTGAGAGTTTACTGTCTGTAGCATTTTGCCGGGCTATGGGGGCTTATGTAGCAATGTGACCACTGGCAATATGCACTTACATAAATTATAGTAACTATCACATTCATTGCTACTGGTACTAATACATGTATTTTGTGTGAAAAATTTGTAACTTGCCAATGCTTTGTCAGTTTCTGCAATAAAACATTATAGTTTTATTGTTCAAAGATTTTGTGAACTTTTGAATTATTTTTGGAAAATAAACGTTGAACTTAACTATTAAATTTTGTTTTTTTCGATTCCATAAAATTTAATATAAGATTTGCCTGTAACAGTTGATAAATCTCCCTACTCCTCTCCTCTTTCTTTTCTCTTTTTTTTTTCCAGTTGTGATGTATGTGTACAATGTAAATTTATTTACAAATGTAGTAAGCTTCTCTTTGAGTTTGTGTAATGCTATGAAGAGTGACATGTGCATTGTGTGGGGGGGGGGGGGGGTGTACTGTGACAAGCTTCATTGTTGAGCTACTAGCCTACATGTACATGAGGGAAAATGTCATTGTGTATTAAGAAAGAGAAGATAAGGTGAATAATATTGATTCGAGGGCCGTTAAGCATTTGTTAAACTGGGGGGGGGGGGGGGGTGCTAAGCATGTGAGCTAGCATATTATTGCAAAGCTGCAGTATTGTGAAATGTATCCACTAAAACAAGTTTATATAAGAATTATCATCAAAGACAGAGCAGGACATAAACATAACACAGTAGTAGCATGTTGAACAAAACTAAAACTTTGCAAAAAAGCAAATTAAATCAAAAGGAAAATTGTCCAATGTTTAAAGGCAAATAATATACAGTACTTGAAAAAATACCTTTATATAAATTTATATTGATAACACATTGGACAAAAAATGACAGGTTGTACAACCATATAAGTAATATCTTTATTTTTAAATGTTTCGTTTTTGTTTTTGTTTTTGTTTTGTATGTGATTTGTTTTTGTTTTTTCCAAGGGGGGGGGGGGGGGGGTGTCAAGAAGGATGATTGCGAACAAATGAACTCGGGCTCCGATGTACCTTGAAGGAGAACTACAAAACTTAGTATCTTGGAAACGAAGTGAAATTTAACTCTTGTCTCCTGAAAGAGAACTTAAAATTAAACTGTTACATGTGTAATACACATTCAGTTGATGTCATTTATGTAAGGAAAATCAGACTTAAAAATTTTCAAATGATAGACTTAAAAATTTTCAAATGATAGACAGATGGCCCTTTTGAGAAGATCGAATATAATAGGCATTGTGACGTGCACGATCGGTAAGCTCACTGAAAAGAACGAGGACTAAGCAATATGGCGGCGTGTGCACTCGAGCGAATCTTCCAGCGGGTATTTCGAGGATACCGCGATCTGTGCGTTGTGAATGGGTATGAGCCTTCTACGTCTTTTGGAGTTCTGTGGTCGCCACCTATTATACCCTTTTCATGAATAATGCATCAGAGTTGTAATAGGATTTGAGGAAGGAGTGGGCTTTCGCAAAGTGCAAAAAAACCAACACGTCAAGCCCTTTCTATTCTTCAAGAAGAATGGCGAGAAGTACAAACCGTCTTTTCACGTACACAAAACAAGGTGTCTGTGGGGTGAATATACACTGAGCAAAGGCGAACTGGCGCCAGGCTACTGTTTTATTTGTTTAGACAAAACAATGGCGCCGCCTGCGTTGGAAATGGCGTAGCGTGTGGCTGTCGCGGAGTTCATTACGTGGAGCATACCAATTGTGATAATGAGTGCTTGAGTTGTGGATAAAGCCATTTAACACTCTGTCCCCTTTTATTATGTTCGGCTCTTTGTTTGTGTACCAACGAGGTTTAGAGAGGTTGTGTTGGGCAAGTTAATACCATCAGATAAATGGAATGCGGGGACGTTTTCTGGCATTCTTTGAGGACGAAAAGAGATAGCACTTGGTTAAATGTGCAGTGGAATATAGAAAGGGATTGGTGGAACGGTGATATCTAGTGACCGGGAAGGGAATACCTTCTATGATGTAAAGTGAGCTTTTCACTTGGGATCAGCCCTTATTTATATTGATTAGAGTCATACCCTGATGGATAAGAAAGGTTGGCTATCAAGGGAGAGGGTAAGGTTTGCAAGTTACAACATGTTGATACAGTCATGACCTATAAAAAAGAATTGTAAACCGAATGCTGCAAAAATGACTGGGAATAAAAAGTAGATTGCTTTTGTTCTATTTTGTAATGATATCTTCATAAT
Source organism: Heliocidaris erythrogramma (assembly GCA_025617745.1). NCBI lineage: Eukaryota > Metazoa > Echinodermata > Echinoidea > Camarodonta > Echinometridae > Heliocidaris > Heliocidaris erythrogramma. The sequence goes on from CM046861.1 coordinate 7,907,047, forward strand.
TATGTTAACGAAGAATTTCTCATTTAAGATGATAATCCCGAGCTTTTGACGATTTTTTAGAAAACAAAATGAAAACCATGTTAAAAATATATCAATCACTTCATGGGCGGTAATCGTGACGTCACTCTATTCATCATGGGGGGGGGGGACGACACAATAGCCGTCCCCCCCCCCCCCATGAACAATAGATTCTCTACTCGGATTGACGCCCATGAATCACTTGAGAGAGCTTATAGGCTCTATTGTCATCAAATGGACATTATAATTCATCTTGGAATTCACATTTAGTTGGGTAAAAGACTTGAAATTAATAGCTCAAATTGTCTCTCCAACATACTAAATTATTACAAATTTTGATGTTGATAATGGTAGCAATGATAATTGATGACGACGACGAGGATGACGATAATGATGATGATGATGTGGATGAACAGATAGATACATAATAATTTGCCACTCAAAATAAATAAACATTGAGAACTCTAGGTTCTCATCAGACAAGGAGGCGCCATGGCTCAGTGGTAGAGCAGTGGTCTCGTAACTGGGGAGACCCGGGTTCGAAACCAAGTGGATGCGCTATAGTGCTCTTTGGTAAGGCATTAATCCTCATCACCAATGTCCCTTGGAGAGGACTTAAAGCCGTCAGTCCCCTGGTAGCTTACTTACAACATACATATGCTTTCTTAGCAGTCAGGTAAATATACCATCAAACCATTAAACAATGGTATTCCTTGGATATGTATAAGATCTATCATATCTTCAACCATTTAAAAAATATAAAAGAATGCAACAAAAAAAAAACCCAACCCCCCCCCCAAAAAAAAACAAAAAAAAACAAAAAACACAAACAAACAAACACGAAACAAGAAACACTAAAATAGCCGTTGAAAAAAAAAGTCTGTCTATAGATAACATATCGACATGGAGTCATTTCGAGTTCAACTCGTCCTTGCCCTATTTCTCATTCTTTCACCTTCCTGTCTCCCAGTCTCAAATGAGACAATATTTATCCTAACAAATCTTTCTTCTGATCCTACTCTGCATTAATGATGGAAATCTTACTTATACATCGTCTTGTTCCACGCCATTTTAGCTTTAGCCCCTCTGATAAATGGTTCTGATAGAGTGGGTGTTCGACTCTTTTAGACACTAGTCGTGCTTTCTCCCTTTGTTTACTAACGCTCCTTCCTTTCAAGAAGTTGACGTTGACGTTAGTTTTCTCGAAATCCACATAATTTATGACACCGATTCCCTAATACCTGGTAATCGTCTAATCTCTCAACGCGCTCGGGATTCACTAGCAGTTCTAAAGCAAAAAATAGTCAATGAGAAAGGAAAGGGAGAAGAAATATAATCATTCACTTTGATCTCCATATTGTGAAAGCGGGATGGGCTCACTGAATAAATGATATTTGACCGACAGTTTACCTATTTTAAATGTGTCATTTCTTGCTGAATATCAGACATTGATAAAGAGTTTTAGAATCCCCTCTGCAGCGGATAAGGATTCTTCAAAATTTCGGACAAGAAATTATTTTTGAAAAAAATTTCAGAGTCATAAATTTAACCAGTCCCTAAATCTCTGACGCGCAAAAGAAGGGGTAAAACTCCCACCCAAATTGGGAATTGGGGCACTTGTTTTTTCCGGGGCGAAGAAATGGGCACAAGTTATGTATCAAATATTAGAGGCAGATATTGGATTTGGGGGATGTGCCCCGGATCCGTTACTGTGTCTAAAATGATATGATAGGTTCAGTTTCAGGGAGGAGGAGGAGGGAGTGCCATTTAGACCTTTTAAGAGTGTCATTGTCTGAATTCAACTAAGAACAACTTGACGGGAATTCCAAGTTCTTTAGAATACAATTTTACAATTGATATTTTATGGTAAACGTCCGATTTTTTCCGGGTTCAAACGATGTCGAGTATCCAGATGGGATCGACATAAGCCTAAACCTATGAAATCGTTGGACACCTTCCCTTTTTTCTTTTGTTATTTATTTATTCTGACTTGTTTTCCACTCGTTATCTAGTCAGTTTCAATTATTCACCGGCCTAAGCAATTCTTCACAATTATAAACCTGCCATATACCCGAAAAGGTTCACGCGGATACAGTTCTTCATGTTTATTACTGCTGTTTTTCATGATGCAAATTCGTATATTGCTTTTTAAAAATTTTACATAAAGAAACGATTACAAACAAAATATATGTCTGTAATTTACTGATATTCATTTGTAATAAGTGGTCTTAGATTCAAAGCATCCATCAATTCTGCGCTGCTCGTCAAAACAAATTTGATTTGGGTGAGATTGTTCATGCTCTGCTTTTGTTTTGATATAATTTGTTTATTTTGTTTGGTGATAATCCTTTCATGTCCGATTTCAATTTCAATAACAGAATAGAATTTTATTTAATCGTATTTTCAGAGTCAGGACCTATCCCCTCACCCTCCCAAGTTACTTTGTTTATTTCCATAGTAGAACTAGCATGGCTATAGGGTACATAATATTATTTCCTCATAGATAGCTAAGGAAAATATGTTATTTAGAATTACAGTATCATGTTCTTTTTTTCTTCTTGATTACGTTCCAAACAGTATTCCTAATCACACATGTAATGAGATTTTCACAAATGTACCAGGCCTTGCACTTGTAGCTTTATTTGGATTGGATATATTGTTAAACTGGTTCGCATAGTGGCTCCGAGCTCTTACATGTCTAAGGAAAGAATATGTTCATCATTCCTTTAATTTTCATGCACATCATTTTAGTTTCTCCATATTTCTTCCTTTAAAAAAAATTTTTAAAAAAATTGTGGACATACGTACATGCGTATGTCTAAATTGTATTTTGTTGTTTTGCTTCAGTAGAACGTGCTTCTAAAGAATGGGAAATTCGCAAATATTAAGCCTACATATTGCCCATAAGTTTTCATGAAAAACAAAGGCGAGCCGGAGCAGCAGAATAAAATGTAACCCGAACAGAAAATGTAAATGTTAGTTTTGGGGAGCTCGGGTGACAGACGGTATTGATGGTGATATTTTGAGAGACGCCAAAAAGCTCTCTTGTTTGTCACTTCACACGTTGTTGTCAAGAGAGGCGTGAAAATGAGCTGGAATTCACGTTAATGTGTGTCTACCAAACATGGTGACGGGGTCGCCGTGTATCAGCTTTCGAAAATACCCCCAAATCGCTAGACATTGGTCTGGGGGAGGGCGTCCAGGGGTGCGAGTGTCTCAACAAGGGGGTATTCATGTGACCCCCTGTTAACATTACCATTAATATCAATATAGGTAGAAAGAATACATTTCGTCGCGTATCATCTTTCTAAAATACCCCTCAATCGCTAGCCATCGGTCTGGGGGAGGGCGTCCAGGGGTGCGAATGTCTCCACTAGGAGGTATTCATGTTACCCCATGTCAACATTACGATGGGTGTTCAGATAGGTATAGAGAGGGTATCGTGGTGTATCATCTTCCTATATACCCCTCGCTCGCTAGCCATTGATCTGGTGTAGGGAGTCAAAGGGTACATAATTATGTTTCATCAAGGGGGTATTCATGTGACCCCCTATCATGCATATATGAACATAACGGTAGGAGAGACGATGTCGTGATGTATCACATTATCACAAGATCCCTTTCGCTAGCCATTGGTCTGGTGGCCCACGGCGCTCAGGCCTCAAAGGGTGTGAATATATCAACTAGTGGAAGGGGGGGGGGGGGTGATGTGACCCCTTGTGTACATTTATTGTATTATCAAAGTAGGCAAGTGGAAGTGAAAAGAAGGGGCTGGGCAAAAAATGGAAGAGGAACGTGACGCAGGGTGCATTGATAATGGTATGTAAATTCGATATTCCCAAACAGAATCATACATATACCGATGATATACATTATACCGATGATAGGAGAGAAAACGCTATACTTATTGAGAAACACAGGAGAGAGATGACAGTGTGTTGGAAAGAGAATAGTTCTCACCGTCATCCATACCCCATAATCATACAGTCAAATTACAAACATACATTACGTTTTAGATTACAATAACACCATATGTTATGTCCCCTAAACAATCACATCAAACTATTCTTCTTCTTTCAATTCATATCTACGTAGCAAGAAACCTACAAATATGTATTCTTTGGTTACGTCTGAAGTTTTAATAACTAAGCCAATGAAAATGAAACATACTTCATAAAACTTCATCACGTCATTTAATTTATTAAGTTTTACTTTTTATACAAAATATGTGACCTCATCTAAACAGAGGATATTATAATTGTTTGTAAATTGGATGTATCCAAGCGATGTACTACAAAATACTTAAGTTGGAAGGACAACACCCTCTGGGAAATACGTATTTTTTTTTATTTTATTGCATTTTTTTATAATCATTGATCATGGATGTGGCAAAATGTGAGTGTAAGCGTTTTAAAGAAAAACTCAAAATTACGACAATGGATTTTACTCGTATATGAAAACAGAGAACGAGAGGGAATGGGATAAATAGAACAAATGAAAGAAAGAATGACAAAGAAAGAGAAAATGAGAGAGAGAGAGAGAGAGAGAGAGAGAGAGAGAGAGAAAGAAAGAAAGAAAGAAAGAAAGAAAGAAAGAAAGAGAGAGAGATATATAACTCTATATAGTACTATAGAAATACTACATCCTTCTTTTCAAGACAAAAAAGTTTTCAAACTTTTTGTATCTCATTGAAGGCTAATGGAATTTATGAAGTGATGAACATTTTCTCTACTAAATTTCAATCTTTTCATGGAAACGATTGCTCCCACTCTTAAATTACAGCTATATCTAAACAAAGAAAAGAAATGTACGTGTATTTAATGATTTGTTAATTCCATCGGAGGTGACGAAAAATTAGAAAGATGTACCTAAATATATGTGTGGTCCCGGCTGATTAATGTTCATTGAGATGGAGTTCTTTACCCATTCTCTGATGTCAATGTTTGACGTTTAGTTTGATCCGATGCCCACTATTCTCTATGTTAGTATCCCGAGATTAATGTAAATAATGTGCCGACACCCTCCCCACTGTGAAAACACCAGTTTCAATTTTGACAGCCAACCTTTCTTTTTCTCAATCACCCTTTTCCTTCCTCTTACAAAGTGCAATTCCATAACGATTGGGGCAGTTTAGGGGTGTGAAAAGAGGCGTTGTGGTAGCTGAAAAGCCCCATTGAATTCGGAATGGGTTCTAAACACACGGAGCGCCATAAGCTGTACACCGATCACCACCAATTACCACTATGTTTTACACTCTCTACAGTTATCCCTCGGCTCCTCGCGACTTACAGGCGACACGGAGCTTTCCCCGATCGAAATTCTATTACACCTCTCTAAAGAAGGGGGTGAAAAAAAGAGAATAGCTAAAGCTCCGCACCGATTCTTTTGAGAGCAAATCGCCCCCGATTGTTGGTGTAAAATAGCCCACTGAAATGAAGTGACGAGGCGATGAAAAGACTTGTCTGCTAGGCAGCTTGAAACAATGTGGATTAGGACGGGAGTTAGGGGAGAGGGTGTGCTTTCGAGCAATTCCTCTACTCGGTGTTTGTATAGAAATTAATCATCCACCGCACAGTCTGGCGCCAGACAGCTTTAGTCGTAAAGAGACCTGAATAGGTAGCCGTGGAAAATACAACAACCTTTCACACCTCACGTGTTTTCTACCGCGCTTATTAATTATGTTAACACTTCGGCAAGTCAACAACAATTATTATTCGCGAAATACGAGTAGGAGTGGGCGTGGCTGATTGCCCACGTATATGCCAATCAAACCAAGCTAATCAACCTGCCATGTTCATTTTCTTTAAAATACTTTTTTGACACCCAGACATACAGAGACTTTTCATTCCTCAGCTATGTGTGATAGAGGAGGATTTGGTTTCTTTTCATCGAATCACACCATTTAAGGTGAGAATCATCAGAGAATGGTTTAGATTGTTTAAGGACATCTTTTCTCCCCTTTCAAATGGACTGGTATCGCAGTGTGGCCTTTGGGATTGAATAGGAAGTGTGAGAAGAGGGTGTGAATTGCCTTTTAGTCTGTTGTTAAGCACACAAACAAGAGAGTAGGTGCCAGTGTGGGCAGTCAATCGGATCAGTCCTCATCATTCTCTTACTGCCCGGAAACCCCGGATCAATAACATCGATATTGACGGCGTCCACCAATACCCACTGGCAAATTGCTGTAACCGCCTCGAAAAACATACCACTTATTGCCTAAAATTGATCGAAACACTGGCCGCAGCCGTCTCGGTTTTCCCCTTCATATCAGATTAAAGAAATATGATTATGAGCTAGTCGATGCTTTCCTTCAGCGTTTGGGAATTCATCGTCGCATCACGTCTGTTTGCCTTTGCCATGTTTGCTAATCATCGACTGAGAACGGGAGGCCGACCGCCAGATCGAAAGAGCGCCCGCATAATGTCAAACTCCGCACAGTCCCACTGGCAACTCTCTCGAAAGTCATATGCTTGCAGCATAAACCAAGCTGACGGCACAATATTATAACGATCTGTAGCTAACTTTTCGTTGCTTGCCCTCTCCTTGAAACATTCTTAAGATTTTAAGTAACATGCTACACCCTGATATCGCATTTAAGCTACTAAGTTGGTTTAACTAAAGCGCAATTATGATCTGACATCTGGTCTGAAGAGCCAATAACACTGAATGAGGTGTAGGTGGGTTAGACTAGTCCGCGATCCGAAGGAGATGAATGAAAACAGATAGTGAGCAGACCTTATTGTGTGTCGTCACCATTACTGGCGCCACCGCTTCTTATACGTCGTAGCCAGAATGGAATGCTGTAATAACTAATCACCTTTAGATGTTCCACCACATTATTTTTCGCGCTTTAAGCTGGCCCGCCTATACCACAAGGAGTCTATTGCTAAAGAAAAGGGACAGACAGAAAGGGGGAAAGGTGATCTTTAGATTAAGTGATAAAATGGAACGGCTTTTTAAATACAAAATTGTCAAATCAAGAAATTACCATTAAATCACAAAAGAACGGGGGAGTAATTTAGTCAGTTGTTCCCAACACGTAGGTTGATCTGTTTAGTGATGTCGATCTTAAACCAATATTGAGGGGAAGGAGGGGGAGGGGGGGGGGGGGGGAGAAGCAGAGATGAGAGACTTAAGCGGCATTTACTTCAAAGAAATCTCCGACTTACAAACTAGCTTTTAATTCATAGGCTTATCGTCTGGATTTTATGCTTGATAGTAGCTGAAGTGGTACAATTGTTTATTTCTAACATTTTTTTCTCCAAAAGTCGTCTAAAAACACCAGTGCTGAATGTCGTTCTCAATACACAAGGTTCATACATAATCATAATATAATGGTATTTTTAATAGGTATATCATTTGTCTATCAATAATAAATGCTTTTAATTAAATTACCATTCTCGTTTTTGATGGTGCGTGTAGAGAAAAAGAGACAACAAAATTCAATATTGAAAATAAAGATATTATTGATGCCGAGTAAAGCAAATACGATAACAATAATGTTCGATGTAGTCTTTGATAAGATATGATCCGTACCTGGCGACGTTTTAGTTCAAGTCCCTATTTGGCTTCATATGTCTAATTGTTACGTCACAAAAAGAGAATTGTGTATATTTTGACACCTCATACATGGCATAGGACCTGAGGCGTCCAAAAGGACCAATATGGGTGTGAAATCGCCTCTCAAAGTACTTTGCTTCTGAAAGAGAACAGTTCCTCCAAGGTTGCAGGGTCTGGCAAAGACCTCTGGTATGGTGAAGGTGAGAGAAATAGGGAGAGAGATGAGGAGAGAGGGAGAGAGAGGGAGATAGAGAGAGAAAGAGCGAGAAGGGTAAGTGTAAAGTAAAAGAGTAGTAACCAGCACGCCTTTCGTGCTCAGTGATTGGCTTACTAGTGCCGTGAATGTAGCGGCCAATCACGAGGCGTCAAGCGCTGGCGAAGCATGTGAATCGTTCTCGGCTGCACGAAGCTCTACTACAACACACAAGCCGGTAGCTCGTGCGAAATAAGCGAGAGATCTACGGGCACGGAGAGAGAAGGATAGAGGGGAGAGAGAATGAGAGAGAGAGCCATATACTTGGGGGTGATTATTGTAAGCAAAGTCTATACAATAATACAGCTGGTCAGTAGTAGACGAGTACTAGTATCTGGGTGGCTAAGCCCTCACATGTTCATTGCGATACGGACACCGCTATTTTGTGAAAGATCCCAAGTTTCTCGTGGAGCATTTACTATCAGCCATCTATCATAACACTTCACTATTATTCCTCCTGTTGGGCGACTACGTACACCCCTACACTACTCCGCATATTTATTTTCCATATTTCAGGATATTTCAATCCGAGTGCTTCTTGGTTTTTCTTCACACTGACTCGGAGGCTTTTGCCGATTTTTACTGGATACCTTTGGAGTCCCCAGCTTAAGCTTTGGTGGTTAGTCGTGTTCATCGGCGACATCGTTCTCTATGAAACCGGCATCGAACGACCACCACACCATGGCCTATGCACCCTTATTACCACCTCGTCTGAGCGACTTCTCCGTCAACTCCCTGCTCACACCGCCCCAGTTCTTCCCGGGTATGTTCCGCGGACAAGCCTGCCTGCCAGGCGCCGCCGGGCTGCCAGGGTTCCCCCTGCCTAAATTCGGCGAACATCCAGCGGCGTACTCCCCGCATGACCTGCTGGCAGCTCACGCTCATCGCTCAGCCTTGGGTCCGCTTCATCCCATGGAGACACAGAGCGATGATTCGGACGATCCTCAAGTTACTCTGGAGTCCAAAGAACTCTGGGAGAAATTTCACAAAAGAGGAACAGAAATGGTCATCACAAAATCAGGCCGGTAAGTCATATTTTACCCATCTATTCTTTTATATTTTGCCCTTTTAGAGGCTCTTAGCCAGTGTTTATACTTCAGGGTAAGGGAGGTTTTCATTTATCTAAAATTGGGAGAAAAGTAAGAATGTCTTTTCAGAGATATTAACTGTTGATATTAACAATGACAGCTCTTTTAGCAGTTAGATGGCTATAATTTTCCTGGCACTCTTGAAGTTTTTCTGGAATAATACAAAAATACGTATGTTATTTTCGTTATCCCTGAATATGATTAATTACTAGAAAAAAATAAATGATATGTAGTACAGTAGAAACAAGCTGTATAAAAAATAGGCTAAATATTTATTATTTGTATTTTTATTTCCTACTGGAAAAGCGCTCTGAATGAAAATGCTCACTTGTTATAATTCTTTATTTTTGTATTCGAAAAAGTATCCTAAAAATTAATATCTGTATGTAGGCCATGTAGGCCTTAGTCGCTTCCCATTTTTTTAGAGTTGAAAAGTTGTATTGTGGCTACTTTATTAATTTGAAATGTTTAATTCTATGATACTACAGACAAATGGTAGTTATAAGAAACTGTCTCAATATATCCCTAGTATTTCATATCAATGTATAAATGAGTGTAGTGTTTAATTAGTGTTATCTTTTTGTAGACCACATTATTTACAAAGTAATGCTTGTGATGTGTATTCTGTGTTAATATATACGAATTGTTGATATTCATAATTCGAAAAGTATTTTCGTATGATAGCGTTATTGAAATATTGGTTCAAATACAGTGACGTGTCTGTAAGATAAATTGATAAGTTCGAGAAGAAGTTGGTTTTATGTTAGAGTTCCCATTTACAGCAACATTTGCAATCAATAGTGTTTTTTTTATTACACATGTAGATTTGTGATTTTAGGGATCTTAGATGACTCTGGATTTATAACCAAGTCTATAGAAAGTTAGGATATGTCTAGAGTATAAGTGCACTGGAAATTAGCATATTAATACCACGAAAATTTAACATACCAATGATATTTGTAAGATACAGATGTAAGAAATTTATGAATTAGATATGTAAGTGCTGTAGTATGATAAACAAATATGACAATTTGAAAGTCAGCGGCCTAGAGTCTGAGCGGAACGCTACGGCACCCGGCACCCGCAAGTCCGGGCGTGGTGTTTGGCCACTACCCCCATCTAGCTGCTAGAATCCGTGAGTTGATTCCGGGTGCCAGTAGAAACAACATTTCGAAAAACCCTCAACTCTAATAGCAAGACCACCTCAGCCGATATCACATTTGTTCCATTTTTTGTCACATTTACGTCTCAATTTTTCAAAATTTAGGCCATGTTTATCGTATGTACGATAGGGATTTATAGGGTTTCACGCATGGCTGTTCAGACTGTATTATGTGACTGTATAAAGATACTTTGACAATAGCAGAGCACACACAGCGTTGAAATAACCATGCCCCTCTATATCTATTGTGGCCCTTTTCCCCCGTCGCTTTTGAAAAGATGATAAGTAGTTGAAAAGGCAGTGAACTGAAGTTCATCAACGGGAGCAGATTCGATCCGATGTTATTATGCAATTTGTATAGATAAACTTACAACATGTATAACGTTATAAACCGTGGAGTAACTTCCATTTGCGAAGTTTTTTCGTTTTACATTTCAAATAGAATGATCGATCCCTTCAATGTCACTTCAAAATGCTTATTTTCAGTTGGTTATTTGAGGATATTCGATGAGAAGTCTTGTCTTAAAAAAAGGACGATTCAAATATTGTTTTAATTTTTATGAATTATCAAGATTTAGAGGAGATGTATGATCGATATTCCAAGTTGCATTGATAATCCACTATTTTAAATTCAATGGATAAATTGGTATATTATTTCCTTGTAAGTTATATCCAAAATAAAGGGATGTTTCTCCACTTTCATCTAATAACTCATGATTCATGACTGTAAATAACCCTGACTCTGAATCGGTACTAAATTAATTAATATTTCTACATCTGAAGATTTGTATTAATAATATTTGCTTCTTTTTTTTTAAGCACAAGAAAATATCGTGCCGATATAGCCTTGTATCCAATGTATAGAAATAGGAAGATAAGTTCGAGAAGATTTTACGACTTGCTCTGGTCATTTTCTCTCTTTAGATATGGGGATATCAATCTTTATAAGAGGGTTGAATCAATCTTGTTTGGAGCGGGGTCTAAACTAATTTTTCCAGAGGTCGAGAGGAAGGTGAAATTGTGGAGTCATTTGTTCCAACGTCCAAACAAACAGTCCACTGCAGGAGCGTTTTTCTGTCCTCTTAACTATGTCATGTATGTCGTGTGAACCTGAAGAATAAGCAGGTGAAAATCATGGAATGAGAATAATACAAAACAGCTCTTGTAGTCAGCAAATGGGCACTACTATTATTTCGAGACGATACGAAAGCATCATTTGCAATTGTATAGTTTGTATCCGTTTCGTGTGCTACTTACTGAAGTATAGGCTGACCGCAAACTGAACGATGGGCCTGATAATCAACATACTTGAACTGATGTAATTACCATTCAAATAGGCAATTTCACGAGTATTTTTTAAAATATTCTATGGTAAACCGGGGTTTGTAGTAAGTTCATGTATTTGCGGGGCTGTGAGTGCGGAAGGAATAACGTGGATACGCGGATATACCGTTTGGGAAATCTAGTTTCATGAAAGTGATTAAATACATATGGGTTTATTTTCTCAAACAAGGTTTCCTCACAATATATTCATGAATTGATTTTAGAACGAGGCTATCTCACATCTGACAGTGAAATACATGAATAGATTTTGGAAGATTCGGAATAAAACGCTGAATTTTCATGGGGATACAGCCAGCGTTGGCATGATTGACTGCAAATTATATTAATTAATTCTTCTTCCCCGGAAGGCAAGAAAAATTGTCAACCTCAATGCGCTTTTTCTCCATAATGCGCCCTTTTTTGCGTCTCATAATTAATAAATCACACTTTTCGGGTGTAAAAATTTCTGTGAAATCACCTAGCCTGTGAAGACATAACTAGCTTGATATTTTGTTATTTGGTGATAATTTGTGTCGTAGACGAAGAAAATGATAAAGAAAGGGGACGAAGCGCAGACACTTGATCCAGTTCTTCGAACAGGTTTTCTCATTTGGCAGCCAGCAGAAAAAGACTGGTATACTAATCATTGTGTCAAGACGTAGTATAGAAGAGAGTGTGTGCTTCTTCGCAGCAGGTGTAGGTATATCTACCAGTCTTTAATCCAACACATCTTGCTTGTCTATCATTCTATGTAACTCTTCCTCCCTTTACAAGTTCTATTGGGTAAACCGAGGGATGTCTTTTAGGAACTGATATCTATAATGGGTCCTTTTTTTTTTGGAGGGAAATCTGGGTTATTAGGGCGACGGGAAACGGAGGGGCAGGAGGTTTGTCGTTGTTGTGCCGAACGAAGCTTGGGAAAAACAACAAGGGATAATGAACAATTTGGAGAGTGTGATGTGGCTTGTACTTGGCATTGGAAAGTAAAGTATACGAGGTTATAGCACATTGTAAGTTATAGGATCATAATATCCAGCAAAATATTCATTTCGATGAAATGCAGGGGAGTGATTAGATCATTCAAGATGTATGTATTCTTCTGTTTATTTTTTTTTTATCATCACATCGTTCAAAATACGCGTCCAATAAACTAGACATCCATCTCTTGACAATGATTTCGTTTTTAATGCATTTATTTGCATGTACATGATGTATACTATATTAAGCAATTTTTATGAAACATTATGCTGAGTTCGCTCTTTAAATGTATTATTTCTTGATGAGCAACGGTATGTTTGAAATTAGGAAACTATTGATTCTGCCAGTTAAAATCTAGCAGTAATTGCTTGCTACTACGAGCTTGTCTTACTCAAATTGTTTAAAATGTACATGCTAATTCAAATCTGAAAATGTAGAGAGATAATCGTGTAAAAAATTGCGTAGGGTTGAATGTATTCTTTTATTCTGCTTGGCATGAAAATTACCTCGATCTTAGGGATTTAGTATACTGCGTGTTTATTGATTGACATGATTTTTTTGGTCAGGATAAAAACTGTAAAAAACAAAAACAGACTATGCTGTGCACAGCTACGAAAGTTATGCTACACTGAGTCGGTAAGAACGGAGGACTAATTTTGATTTTCTATTACTGATTTGTTGGGAACCATTCTGCTTCAAATTATACGGTTTTCATGATAGCTGCACTTTGTAAAAAGAAGAGCAACGAAAAAGAGAATTTAAATAGACAATGTTACAGAGGTCATGCTCTATCTCTCTCTCTCTCTTAGCACATCACATGTCGAACATTTTAATGTGGCCATTAATTGATAGTAGTTATCTACATTTTATCCAATTCAGAGAGAGAGAGAGAGAAAAAAAAGCATCTTCACATTAATGCGAGTTGTATTTTGTAATTATTCAGTAAATACTGACAAAAATAAAGGAATATTCAGTATTCAGTAATTGTCTTACGTACCCATGTACTTGTTGCTCACTGTCATTTATCATTGTGTTACGTTTAAGCTATTTTGGAAACAAAAAAACTATTTGAAAAAAATGAACTCTTTTTACAAATTTCTAGCTATATTTTCTCACTGTTTTGTGTGTAAATGCATGTAGTTTCACGAGTATTAATGTAAACGGATGCGAAACCTGATGCTTCGCATGTTTGTTCCGTGATATTCAAGGACCAAAAAAAATATCTTCGAATTCTGTTCTAAAAGACATGTATTATTGATATATATTTTAAAAAGAAAGCTGTAAGGTCTTTGATGTTTAAAACTTTGTTAATTAACTCAACTTACGATACCTGCAAAAAAAAGACCCCCCCCCCAAAAAAAAAGGGGGGGGGGACAAAGAAACCAAACTTTTTTGTTTATTTTCAAACTTTTGATAATCAACTCAACTAACCTGCAAAAAGAACTCAAGCCTTGTCTTTTCTTCTCGAGCTTTTCCTCACGTTTTGCTTTCTTTTTCTTCCCGATAGACGGATGTTTCCTTCTTTCAAAGTCCGTGTTTCCGGACTGGACAAAAAGGCCAAATACATCCTTCTGATGGACATCGTGGCGGCCGACGATTGCCGATACAAGTTCCACAATTCTCGCTGGATGGTCGCAGGCAAGGCGGACCCCGAGATGCCTAAGAGGATGTACATCCACCCTGACTCCCCCAGCACCGGCGAACAATGGATGCAGAAATGTGTCTCATTCCACAAACTCAAACTCACCAACAACATCTCCGATAAGCATGGATTCGTAAGTTCACCTAAATCAACCTTCTATTACCTCCTTTCATTGCAGTGAATTAAACAGGAAAAACACACATTTGGGGCGAACAAATTATTTTGAAAGAAAACCAACATTTTATCACAAGTTAGTAAACTAAGCACATTTGCAACAAGAAATTATATTATATTCAAATTAAAAGTTTTCAAAAATGACATTAGATAAAAATAGTTTAATTCAACCAATACACTGTCTTCATTTTCCATCAAATGATAATTGAAAATTTGCTTCCATTTGAATGGCATATATGAAAAGAAAATTAGCACAAAAAATAATAAGTCAGGAAACAAAATATCTAAGAATTACTTTGTTTATATTATAACCAGATTATTACAAAAAATTGAAATGATCAAATTAATATTTAAAAAATTATATTTTTTTCACAAGTTGAAGGACATAAAATAGCACGAAAAATTGGATATATGCATTAAGAAAACAAAAATATAAACACAGGAAAATTTGTATTAATTAAGGGTACAAATTATCTAACTTCTGTACCTTATTAACGAAAACTTTGCGAACAAAAAAAAAGGTTTTTTGTTGCTGCCTTCGAATACATCACATAATCATGTACATGTAATATTGAAATATGTTTTCATTATTTCCTACTCGTAACTTATTCAAATATTTCTATGAATAAATTCATCAATACACGAACATTTTAGTAAGAAATTTGTATTCCAAAATATATGCCCAGCATTGATGTAAAAAGTTAATAAAAAAAAGAAAGAAGAATATTCAATGATCGCGCAGTTCAGCAAAAGTTCTCGACGATCTCGGATTTTCAATGTGACATCCAGTAGCATTTGTTATCTTAAGAGATTTTATATTCATATCTATAGCCTAGTCTAATCGTTTGGAAATTGTTATGGAAATTGTACCGGCTGATTCAAACATTTGGTGAATGTTTGACAATAAATGATGCCAAAGTCCATCATATAAAATAGCTTAATTTGTTTGTTTGGAACTGTTTCATAACTCTTTAAGGAGGTTAATTGTCGACATGATAATATGTCAATTGCAAAAAAAAAATAAACATGTTCCTTGTCATTAATCAATAGTCTTATTGCTAAAAACTATAAACATATTATCCAATGTATTAGAATAGAATTATAGTCTCCATGGGAATAAATTTGGCCATCTTGCAATTTTCCTTTTCATGTTTTCTACGGATTTTAAAATAGTTATTATTCAGAGCAATTGTATTAATTCAAGTAAGAAAATCAAATGTATCTGATGGTAAAAACTGCATGAGAAACTCATAAAGATGGGATGATGCTAACTTGGATAGCGTTAATTACAGAACTGATTGAAATTTTGAATATTATGGCCAAAACATTCAAAATGATAATCGTTTTTAATCGTAATTTTTTGTCTGAAATTTATTTCTTTGTGTTTTAAAAGAATTACGCGTAAAGTTAATGATGTCTTGTCCCTTGATAATCAGAGGCCTAATTTGCACAGGTCATTTTTTTTAACCAGCCTCCATCGGTCATTTCATTCTTTGGACATTCATAATCAAACCTTGGCTCTTTCATCAGGGGAGTGGTTATTAAGGATCCAAAAATCGGACATCGAAATAGGTCAATTTTCCCTTGAGACTTTCTCAGAGTTCGCACAGGATCGTAAGTGAGAAGGGGGATAAAGCATAACGCATGGGCCCTCAAGAGAAAGCACACATACTTTTTACTTTTTTTTATTGCTATTGTATTCATTTGCTAATTTTGCCTTCATTATTCCTTGTTTAAGTCTATAAGACGCGGTGTCTTGGGTCGCCTATTTGATTGCTACATCATTCCCTTTCTATTGATTGTAGGTGTTTTTGCTACTGTTCAGTTAGTTGGAATCAATACTCACGCTAAATAGATTTGTCTGTATACGAACCGATGAACATCTTTCAAGGGGGTAGTTTTGTACATAGATATCGTTCCCTAATTATAAGGGGTGAGTGAACTATTTGCATTAATTTTGTCTTGATCTTTATTTCATATGAATCGAATAATTCTTGACTCTTTGTGGATTGAAAAAAGGGCTTAGTGTTTAAGGTTTGGTTAATGTAAAGTATATATATGTTTTAAAGCATTAAACAAAATTACAGGAGTACGTCTTCCTAAAAAAAAAATCACAAGAAATTATTTGAATTAACATATTCAAAATGTTTAACCAATTATTTCAATCTTGCCCACATTTTGCGTTTCCTCGCTGTTGATAAAAACCCATCAATATTCGGATGAAGAAATGGATTTATAAAAATCTCCTCTACGTCGACGGAAGGAACGAGAAAGAAAGGCGTAGAAAAGGAGAATAGTTAGAGATGGATGCCGGCAGGAAGCGGTCGAAAATGATATATTTCCTGGCTTTTCGCCTTCTAATTCTGTCGAATGCCAGCTCTCTCGTTATGATACATATGTTGCATTTAAGCTGGACATTAATAATATGATGATTGGATCGAATTCTTAGGTTATGTGGCCATGGAGGAGGGTTGTGGCTATTATGGGAGAATTTTTTTCACACTCCCGATCAATAGGATTTATTGAGCGGCTTTTGAATGCTCAATTCGCCGTTGAATTACGCGAAAAGAGACGAAGTACAAACGGGTTTGACACTAAGTGGTGTGGTATAGAGCAGTTCGAAATTGCTTTCTGTGAATTCTACTATTGAAATGGATTTTTGTATTGGATATAAAATGCTAAGAAATATACATCCAACGATTTTAACTTTAGTACGAAAAGCTAAATTCCTGTACAGCACATAACCATGCCAAAGGCCTGATAATTTTCTTGTTGTTGATATCTATCTCCACCATGCCAAAGACCTGATAATTTTGTTGTTGTAAATGGTAGTGGAAATAAAATATTCAGAAAGATATTTTCATCGATTCTAACTGAAGTAGTAATAGCTAATGTCCTGTACAATAGATGACCATGTGTTAGGCCTTATCATTATCATTTATCATTTATTTATATACCAATAAATATGGTGTTATTAATGTGAGCACAGATGTGGAAATGGCCCTCTGAATTTTGTAGTCACTACAGATTGTTCTACTGTTGTTCCGACCCCCAGAAAAGAAATACAAAAAGAAATAAGCCCCCTCCATGATACATCCTCACCCTCGTCAAAAGCCCGGATGCAAGTTCATTGCTACTTTGTCGTATACGGTGTAAAAGTGTATGTGCGCGTGCTGCAGTGCGGGCTCCTACGATATGATACATGTATTTTCGTTTTGACCCGCCCATGCGCGCGTTAATCGCACACACTCTTGCGGTAAGAGAGACGGCCTTCAGGCGAAAATGCTACCCTCTATTACATCCAATCGCACAAAAGCCAGAGGAAAAAAATATGATATAGTATTTCCAGTTCTCTTTTCATAGCTCTATCGTGTTTGTTTCTTGGCAAAACGTTTTATTTACGCTAGGCAGCCGCAAGCAATGGATCCTCGGGGCACGGGCTGGCTGAATGAAGAAGGAAGAAACCCCTTTGTATTTACGAGTAC
The DNA here is from genome assembly GCA_025617745.1 of Heliocidaris erythrogramma. Taxonomy (NCBI): domain Eukaryota; kingdom Metazoa; phylum Echinodermata; class Echinoidea; order Camarodonta; family Echinometridae; genus Heliocidaris; species Heliocidaris erythrogramma. Next base: position 7,924,730 of record CM046861.1, read on the forward strand.
CCTCTCTCTTTATTCTCCCTCAACCCGTTTCTTACACGCTCAAATTAACAGGAGACACTGATCTTATTCAATCTGACCACGTCAAAAGGGATAGGGCACCAGATAATATCAATAAAAATCTCCTAAGTAAATGTTGCAATTTTCCGATTTCATTCATCATGGTTGGTTTCCAACCAAAACGAACCCCGTTCTCCCTGTCGCATCACACATAATGGTGAGCCTTGGTGACAATTTCACTCATTTTCATTCCTTTCCGATGATCTTGCGTAAATATCTTCTAGATAGATGCGTGCGTCTCCCTCACCCTTCACTGATCACGTGATGGCAAGGTCACGATATGATATTGAAAACCTTTATCCTACATTGACATCTTTGCTAATATTATAAGAGAGGAGAAAGGGCAAATAGCAAATTAACTATAGAATAAACCAAGTAATACAATTAATTTACACATTGTATGGAATATTAGTATAATTATTTCTTATTCAATTAAAGTCATTTTAACGATGGCATGTGACGTAGAATATGAGCACAATGAAACAGAAAAGACATTTTTTTTAGCACAATCCTGGCCCTGTCATTCATGTCACAGCTGACATATTTTGTTTGTCTACAGCAAGCACGTGACTATGAAATTCTTGAATGTCACTATAGTTTTCATTGTGATCAAACATTACTAATACATTCAACACGTTGCCTAGTCAGCTTGAAAAGCAATTGGCATTTAAAAATGATCCACGTTAACTTCCTATCATACGTAAATACTGACATTTTGCGTATTGTAGTTTTTTAGATCCCGGAATCTTTGTTATTAGTTTGACCTCTTTTGAAGATGGTCTGCCCTCTGCTTCAAGTTTGTCGGTTTTGTCGCCCTATGCAAATGATTACTCGAACTTGACTTCGTCGCGGTCTATTTATTGCCAATGTTCGGAGAGTGTGGTGCATCTTCACTTCCTGTCTTCGCGTCTCCCCCTGCACAAACATAAGAAGTCGTCTTCCAGTGGGACCAGTCCTTGCCCTAACTAGTTATGATTATTGAGAACGAATTTCCCCTCCCTTCTCCCTCCCCACCCCCCCCTCTCTCTCTCTCTCTCTCTCTCTTTCTCTCCCTCTCTCTGTTTCTTTCTTAAACCATCATCGTGAGCATTATTATTGTGCGGTATATTATAGACTTGACTCCTGTGTTTGAGCAGGTAAACATACAGTAGCCAACTCCAGACGTCGTGCATGCACCAAACAATCGTTGCACATGGCTTTCATTTTGGCTGATGAGGAGTCAACTACCCTTCATTGCCAGAAAGAGAGAAAGAGAGAAAGAGAGAGAGAGAGAGAGAGACTGGTAGAGAAACTAGTAGCAGTGAGTCGTGTGCCACGGCACCAGAGATCTTCTTGTCTACCTGTCACTGAGCTGAATGATCGATAGGTTGTCCTACAACTTGACTCCCCCTTTTGATAGATATTTTCTTTTTTTCTCATAAGGTTACGCTAAAATTGAATAGACGCGTCGTAGGCAACGGGCCACAATATCCTCTGTTTCTTCCCTTATTATCAAAAAAGTGAAAAGGGGAGACCTTTTTGTTCTGATTCAATCATCGTTAGATTTAGCGGCGCCTGAGTCTATTATCACTCTCATCATATCTACGTTCCGGTGGCTGGCTTAGTGCTGCCTCTTCTCATTTTGTAAAACTAAACTAAAAAAAAAAAAAAAAAATCCCGTGCTTTGGTTATGAAAACGACAAAGCAAACAGACAGAAAAAAAAAGGTGACGGCAAGAAGAGGTGTTGGTGTAAATATTTCCGACATTGGCGCTTTTCAGTGAACGGGCTATTTTCTCTTTCATTATCGCATCTCCATGATAATACTTAGCCACACAAACAAGTATCGGACTTTTTCAGTTCTTATTTCCATTTGTCTTCTAATGTCTATTCTCTTGCCTGTGGTGTGGGCCGGTGTCTTTTGTCGCTTCTCTGGAGCTTTGTTCAGGCTCTAGAGTCGGGGCTTTGGTGGTGATCACGGCAGAGACACAACCCTCGGGCGTTATCACGCCTTTTGAAGAGACCAAGCCCAGTAATAGGGAGTAGAGTCATTAGCAGACGCGCCACCAGGCGTCGGAGAAGTTCACGGACTCCCCGCAACAAAACAATCTTCATCGTCCTACCTCTCTTATCGCAGGGCCTTGATCATTTAATCACCTTTATTGTATGAAAATACATCTTTATTATGAAAAAACACCACGTGTATCTCTATCTCATATGTTACTGTATGGGTATAGTAGATGCAATAATGATCCAACAGACACCAACTGTCTAATAATGGAAAGTGCAGTGCACTTTGCTAATGCTCGAAATAATCGTTTTATCGACGTGTATCAATCTTGAAACATTCTGCTATTAACATGTCAATTATTTATGTAACTTGGTTCGTAGATGATCTGTGCTGAATTGCTTTCATTTTAGTAACATGTATAGTCATTTTACTTATCATCAGTGAGTGACTTAATGTAATCAAAATGTATTTTAATTACAGACTTTTACCTTAAAATACACCAGTTGCACCAAAGCGACCTGTCTGCCCCCGCCCACCTCAGATCTCTCGTTCCTAACTCCATTCACGCGCGAAGAGAAGATGAGAATAAAATCATAACGAGATTCCCAAATGACAGGGCAGTCACCTTGCCAGACATACACCTGTTCTCCTTACCTGCCTCATTGCCTCCTACCAGGTATTCACCTGTAATCGTCCATTAAGAAATGATAACAGCCTATCCTTGAGTAGAGTTGCAGATGCCACTCCTCTGATGCCTTCGCGCAGGTCTAGTCAGATAGTAGACAGAACACAGGCATAATAGACGTAAATATTTTGGTTTGGGGCGAAAATTACGTTGGGTGGCGATTTTGTAATTATGTAAAATATGCAACTCCTTTGCTTTAATTAAGAAATAAATGAATATACATTTCCATATCGATATCATTGTTTTAAAATTGATACATACTCTTACTTCTTAGTTTTAAAAAGAAAGAAAAAACAAACACGTATTTTAAGAATTTAGCCGCCACGTATATTCAGTACGGGTTTATCTTTTCTTAATGTTTGAATTCGGCAATAGAAATCTATAGTGAATTTATTTGTTCTTGCTTTTATTTCATTATAGGAAAAAAATTCAAGATAAAATATTTCAATAAATTGCTTGAAGTTACCACTATTACAATTCCAATTGATTGAATTTACTTTGAAAAAAAAAATCGTAAGAAAATTTGAGATATGGGATTTCGTTGAGATTCTGTCGAAAAAACAACTTGTGAAATATGATACCGAAGATTAGGGATATTTTGTGGGTTTTATCCATTCTTACGAGGTGTATCGAGTTGATTTTTTGTCCAATGATTTTGGATCATTTCACACGACCGCCAAATATTTGATGGCAAACTACAGCAGCAAACAAGAAGTGTTAAAGATCGTGACTTCTTGGCCAACTTCTTCTGAGTCCAGGTAGAAAGAAAAAAAATCTGCCAGTTTAAACAATTATTGCCGTCTTTTTAGTCTTTTCCCAGTTTCCCATGCTCCTAATGTATCAAATGTCTTCCTTTGATAATTCAGTGTCAAATGTTGTATAGTCAGCGTTCTCCTGTTATATGAGTGTAATTCATTTTAGAGTTTCACGTATCAGGAACAGTTTCAATTGGTAAAATGTATTTTTGTGGGAATAGTTTATGCATGTTGTATTAAATGAAAAACATCATTTTAAAGCGTCATTGAAATCGTTTCCGAACAGTTTGTCTCATCATGGACCTACCAGAGACTCCATGGTCTTATTGACTAACCATGTGCAAGATATCATCATACCGCATCATTATAAAACAAGAGCTCGCCTCATCAATCGAAAAATACTTTGCAAATCTCATTAATCATTTTGTTGAAATGAGATGAATATTTCAGGGGTGTAGTATGGCTGACTAATCACCAAATCCGATTGGGGAAGAGGGTGTCGTTAAACGCATCATGGAGAGATAAAACAGTTACTGATATCATTTGTTTCGCTTGGAGTTAGTTAGTCAGAGTGATAGGGAGGATAATGCTATTTCTACACGCGGATTATAAGAAGGAACTGTGTCAGTTATGACACCACGTTACACCGCTTCATCAACCGTTTCATCGCCTCCGACCAAGACAGTCTCAAAATCTTGCTACCAGTTGATATCTTTCTTGACTTAAGTGATCAGACGCACGCCGCACTGGCGCCACGAACGGGGAGATAAAGAACTCCAAGGTATTTCAATACGTCGGTCAATGGATAGACCCAACTTAGGAGCGATAATAAGAGGAGGGGTATTTATACCAGATGAGTTTGTTCAGACCCCTACTTACGACGATTAAAGTTTGATTAGCCATGCAGGACTACTGGTCTCGCACGTCAGCTTAGAGTTTGGTTAGGGGATTTCTGATGCTGATTTGTTTTAGACCCCTTTTCAAAAAATAGAGAAAGAACCAATACAATTGTTTTGGGCACTTAACCGATTAGGCTAACTGAGATATTGCTGGAGTGGTTGTCAAATATAAGCACGGTTAAAAGAATCGAGAAAGGACCTATTCATGCGAAATTGCAAACTTTATTCCTAGCATTCTGTTATCACTTCAGCAATTGCAAGCAACATTTACATAATTCCAATACTATTTCTTTTACTTTAATTCTGAAGGAAATACATGTTTATCTATTGATTTGATAAGGATAATTGTAAATGAAAAGAAAAGTCATTATTGTTATTAAAACAGCAGTGGCATATTATGATGTGGTAAACTGACACCGTGAAATGATTTGGAAAATAAATTCATGATTTCAATGATGATATATCAATTTCTAGGTGTGGCGAAGAGAAACAAGGGTTTATCTTGCATCTCAAAGATGAGGGCTGAACATGGATGCTGCAGTTGAACTAAAGGAATATCTCTCTTTCTGTCTATCTTTATCTATGTCTCTTTTTCCGTATTGATTTTCCTTTTAGCGTGTTTGTTTGATAGGGTACAAGAGTGACAGAGAGAGAGAGAGAGGGGGGGGGGGGGGAGGTAGAAAGAAAGAGAGTGAGATGAGAGAGACCCAATATTTGCCCACTTGCTTCCCCAGACTTCAGCGTGTTGACGAAAGAGGCGCCAGAAAGAATCAATAGAACTCCCTTCTCTCTCGCTCTCTCTCATTCTCTCCCTCTCTCGTCCCTTTACCAGACAATATACATGGGATATTATAATAAAACTTTCTCTCTCCCTTCTTATTCTCTCCCCTCCCCCTCTCTCTACCTCTAACTCCCTCCCCCTCTCTCCACCGCCTCTACATCTCTCCCACCATCCCCTTTCCCCCACATCTTCTTTCCTGCACCGCCTTTCCATATTCACCACAGTTAGGCAGAGGAAAAAAAACAACCATGGCGGATATGTTGCCTCTTAACAGATTCATTTTCAATCACCTAAGCTTCTTCTGAGAGAAATTGATGAAATAATGAATAAAGATATAGACTCGGAGATGATAATTACATGATAAGTCAGATAGTCACTCCTTGTGCACTCTGTAAGCCAGAAGAAATCTACCCCTGCGCACTGCTAGGAGACTTTCCCATTATTTTGCATAAAAAATGAAATTCCTATTAACACTAAGAAGTCGCTTTTTGCTTCTCTTCGTGGATATTATTGTGTCTAATGTGCTTTGTATATAAAATAAGAGACAGTGGAAAGACGATAACATTTGATTTTGATATTTTTAGAACTCATTTCAAAATCGAAAAAGAGACTTGCTACATTTTAATGAGAGCTTCATCGTAATCCTGCATGTTTATTTATAAACGATTTATAACTCCTCATAGCACTTCTCGTCAAAGCTCTCAAAATGAATTCCTATCGATCTATTATTTATTATTCAGAAATCTGGAGATATTTGAAGTACAACTTTCAACAGTTTGTAGCCTAAATTTCGACTATATCTCTCTATTGGCAAATGGCTGTAAGATGGTATTATATTTCATCTTATCTAGCAGAAATGAACATCAGCTGAGCGCTAAGGATTACTCTTTTGATGGTTATCTCTTACTTTAATCGCGGTGAAAATAATGACATTCTGCTTTGTAAGTTTCACTTTTTTAGCGGAATTGAAATGTCAAATTACCAGGTGGGATATTGCTTTAGGAGATATCTATTTTAAATGACGAACCCGTTTCAAATGAAAAACACTTTTGGAGTAAATAAAAACAGAGATAGGAAAGATATCCAGGTCTTATAAATCAGTTTGCCGATAACAGTTGGTGTTATTGAATAAATCATGTAAATCCTTGATAGTTAGTTGCGATTTGCATTTCAAATTCGGGTTGATGCTGCTGATAGAAAATAAGCCATGAAGCCTCTTGACATATATGTCGGCTGGGACTTCATTTCAATTTAGAAACTTTCTGACAGTAGAATTAATTTTCACTTGATTATTCGGTTACTTGGCGAAGAAAGAATGAGGAAAGAAACCCCAGGCGTTTTTTGTGTCACATTGGAGATCTATCATAATTAAAATTGTTTCTTCTTTTAAAGGGATGCAATTCTTTTTTTTTTGTTTTTTTGTTGTTGGGGGTATGTGTTATGATTAGTCTGTGTGTATTATGTGGGATGAATGTTAGACTAGTGCATCAATATCTATGCCAGCCATCTTGGATTATGACTCATCTACATACAAAATATGTGTGTGTATGTTTCATCCCCCTCTCTCTTCTTTCCCTCTCCATCTATTTCTTATTATTTCCTCTCTCCCGCTTCTCTATCCTTCCTCTGCTCTCTCCTTTACTTTCTCATTCTCCCACTCTATCTCTCTTTTACATATAATGCTTTTATTATCAGCTATGGCACTCTAGTTTTCTTGTGTTTTTTTTTTCTCAGGTTTTGTCTAAATAGTTTTTCGTCAACTAATTCGACACCCTAGTTTCCCTGGCCACAATTCGGGCACAAAGCGTCACATTGCTCTGGCAGCCGACCTGCAACCCTACACATGCCCTAGCGCTTCATACAACCTAAATCCATGAAACCCGGGTTGAATGTCGATTTGAGGCAGAGGCATCAGATTTGACATTAGCAGGCTTGTGTCTCTTCGTGCAACGTTTCTCACTTTCTCTTCGTCCTGACATGGACGTAAGCGTGTTGGCTCTGAGGACCCTTCCCGAATTATGACCCATCTCTGCGTCATACAGTTTACCAATTTCGACGTGTACACTTTAATCCAGCATAGACCCATTTTTTTCCCCCAACCAACCTATTCACGAAGAGAACATTTTCGTCTCATTTAGCGATATCAAATGCCGGCGTAAAATCTACAAGACCTTGTGATTTTAGAAGAAGCTGGTTTCCACTCTCGTATTTTTTTTCTAGGTAGCAAGGGAAATATATGTGTAGGATGGATGCGTGTAGGAATCTTCCAAACTTTTTTTTTCATGCCTGGTATCATCACGATGAAATATATGTACTAGGTTGTTTGATGTACACTCGTCGTCGTTCGTGTGTTGTATACACATTTTGCATTACCGTCCCAGCATGTTTTCCTGCATGGGGCGGCGACTCAATGCCAAGGCCAGCGCAGCGGGCCGGGAGGGGACGGGGCTGGAGAGCTGCATCGCTCTCGTCGTACCCGCGGACCTACCGCTGGCTTGTCTCGCTACGGACGTTCGAGCCAAGCGCTACACGCTGTTGCGCAGCATTAGTATATACCATGCAATGATTAGCAAAATCGGAGCGGGGCACCTGGGGTGATTTTAACAAGACGGGGCAAGTAGATATGAAAGGGAGAGAAAGAAAGAGAGAAAGTAAAGAATGAAAGAGAGAGAGAGAGAGAACAAGAGACAAGGGAACGTTGATTGCAAATAGCAGTCTGAAAGTTCAAGTTCAGTATCATTAAGAAGATAGGAGACCCGACGGCAGGAAATTATTCGGAATAAACAGCAGCTTGGTTCTCTTAAAGGATCCACTGGTCTCATCCAGTCCTAACCAGAAAATAACAGATGACCATCAGTTCGCCAGAACATAAATTCTGAAGTGTCCGAATGCTTGTCCACACCACATCACACCCACATTACAAGCCTTTATTTATTTTATCTGCAGATAAAAGTAACTTATTTCTCAGTTATGACTGAGAGATAGGCTCTCTTGTAATTTTTAGTGGAACACATGCAAAGATATTAATCTGAGCTCTGTTTCATAAAACATGTTATCAATAACAAGTGTCAAATTTCTGTAACTAAATAAATGATTCCCGTAGCTTACATCAATCATTGAAACTTGCTATTGATAACCATTTTTTTTAATGAACTAGGACCCTAGAGCGACACCCAAGTATTAAAGCAGGTCTACAAATAAAAAAAAACACTATCTTCATATGCCTAAGCCAATCCTATATAATATTTCAAAGTTCCTATGGAGCAGTAACAACTCGAATATCAGTAATAATGTTTTGTGAAACTTATTAATTTCTAAAATTTTTGGCTATATTTGTTTTTGGTTTTTTTCTTTCAATTAGATGTTCACTATAGTGAAATCAATTAGAAATGCAACTTTGGTAATGACTGAGGCACATGAAGCATTATAAGGTGCCTACACTATAGCAGATCGTATCACTGCTATTCTAAACTGGAATCCTTAAAACCCGGTTTATAGCTTGTTGGTCATTCGGTAGCTTCTTGTTGGTGATCTTTAACCTTTGATTCTCGTTCAGGTTAACATGGAATGGGTGGTCGAAGATTTAGTGAAGATCCCGAAGGTGTCGATGAGAAAACCAGAGATACGTTGTCATGTATCTGGGGAGCGTTTCATCAAGCATTTTGTCAGTGATTTTTACCGACAACTGTTATAAGCTACTGAAATCCTTGCATCTGATTGGCTGAGAGCAAATTTGTCGGTAAAAATCACCGACAAAACGCTTGATGAAACGCTCCCCTGATTAGGCTTCAATCCAAAGATCACACGTGAGAGTTCAAAAAAAAAAGACAAAAAGATAAAGAAAAGAGGGGGAAAGATAAGAAAATGGGTTCCCCCTTTTCGTCGTTTCGTTTGTTTTAATGTTTCTGAATACATTATACGCTATAAGATAGGTTGGGTAAAATGATTTACCCTTTATTGGGGGAAAAAAAGGTAACATGCATGATTGTCGGGTAAAATGTGACCATTTACCTATTTTAGAGTGTATCATTTTCAAAGTATATTCATGATAGCCTATAGGCAGGACACAGCACTGATCATACTAATATGATTCCGGTGCATATGGACCCCTAGATTTGAAGTGCGGACCCCCCCCCCCCCCCCCATGTTGACATTTTACAGGGGCCTCTTGCACGATACCCATCAAAATTTCGATCCGAACCCCCGGTGGAATAAAAACAAATTGATGTGAAGCCCTGTTATAGGCTTACAGTTTAAGAAACGTTGATATAATTATTGTAATTAAAGAATGACAATGAAAAACAAATTGTATATCTTTGCATCATTGTTAGCCTACTGATGCAAATGATTCTTGCGAGATGCTTCATACCTAAGATTAGAAGTAAAGAGAAAATAATCCCAGCATTCATCTTGATAATATTTGAATATCAGAGGTCAACTATTGCACAGATGAAGAGAGATTTTTATTTCGAAAACAAGAAAATAACATTTAAAACGATGTTTTGTGAAATGTTGGTATCCTGGAGTAGAGACTAGGACAAACGTCTTTTTGAAGTTCAAAGGTTGAGGAGGTGAAGCTGAAGTCCCTGGAAACCCTTGGAGGTAGACTGTTCTTAACCTTGACCGTGTTAGTCTGGAAGACTATCAAGACACTTAAAGGAAACCCCTAGAAACCATAACATCCTCCTCTACTCACACGACAACCCACATTCAAAGGGTCACTCGAACATTCGCTGCTCCTTATCGAGAGGAATAAAGATTGGGCCTAATCTGTAGTTGAAATATGTTTTTATCATAATGCGGGGTTCGAAGTCCGGCTGACGAAACGAGATGACTGGAGAGCGGAAGGGAGAAGTGACACAGACATGATCAAAGTTCTAATTAGATCACACTTGGACAGAGTTTTTTCTTTCTTCTGTTTGCAGAAGATAATTATGCGATTATGATTTTTGACTGACGCGGGAAAGTTGTGTTCTTAGCATTTTCGTCAACAATAGTTTGGCGAAGGACACTTATTTTTGTCTTCATCATTTTTTTTCTTTCATTATGCTTGTTGGCAATAGGAATTGGTTGGAAGGGGCAGGTCTGAAGCTTGCAATTCGACGTTGGTGTTATTTTTCCTCAGCAGAAATGTGTTAACTAGCGAGACATATGTCCTTGTTTGGTGGAAAACGTTGACGATTTTCGCAGCTCGGACAATTGGGTTGGGTCGCGGGCAACCTATCGAGGGCGCTAAATTTAACCGGCGATGTCTTGCGGAGTGTGGAGTTTGTCACGGCACAAAATGCGCTGAAAACCATGCCAAAGTTGGAAGAAGCTGTGCTGTAGAGGTGTTGCAATGACAGGTTTTTTTCTTGGTTTTGACGCCTTCCAGTTTCTGGCGTTGTATGCTTTGTCAATGGGTAGAGGTGTTTAGCTAAAGATCACACCCCGTGACTGACGCACATGCGCATAATTCAAGATCATAGACTAAAAACATCGACTATATTTTTTCTCATCGGAATTTCGTTGAATGTAATAAAAGTTTTGACAGTCATTTATGTGTGAAATCACCTGGCCATGTTAAATTTCAACTAAGGAGAATAAACTAACGTGAAACTTATGTTCATAATCAAAAGCACAATTTGCGTTATATTATGGTAAATTCACTTCGACTTCATTACAATTTAGGCTTCTGTAGCCAATGTTTACTTCTTATAAATTCTGTTTACTGTAATTCTATTCATTTCATATAACCCGAAGCCCATTTTAGTAGAAAATAGTCAGTAATTAACAACGCGAAATCATTTTTGGGAAACAACGGGACCTCATGTCCTTGTCCCTGTGAATGTCCAACATTTCTAACGACATGTCGTTAACACTACATTTATAGCGCCCTCGTTTTCGACATACCTTAACTAGGCGTCAGGCAAGTCCATTGTCAAGAACTCTGCTATTACAATTACTTGACGATTCTAGGGTGATGTCTTGCCTGTGTCACAGAGGTGAAGCTTTAGATTTGGATCAACCAAATGAACGAAACGTGCTATTTCTAGTACATACTTGCAGATCTATTAAAAGATTGTTAGATAAGTGCTAACCACCGCTGGCAAATTGCTGCTGGTATAAGGTTTCCAAATCACCAGTGTTCCTGTAATTTCGATTGTGCCAGTTGACTACAAATTGATTTATTAATCTGGAAGATGATTCGAATTCTATCTGTCAGACAATATATTTATATGTTTTAAACGAGTGAATAAATATCCAAACAATGGAAATTTTTTCTGTATCAGGACATCGCCCCTCCATTATAAGATAATTATAAGATGGTGGGAAATAAATATATCCCAGTTAATCCTTTTCCTCTCCCTTTTCTTCAAGCATACCATACTAAATTCGATGCACAACAATATACTGGTTTTAATTAAAAAACAAATGAAATGACATCAGCATTCATGATTCTTACATGGGGAAAATAAATACATCCCAGTTAAACGTTTTCCTCTCCCTTTTTCTTCTCTTTCAAGCAGACCATACTGAATTCGATGCACAAGTACCAACCTCGTTTCCACATCGTCAAGGCCAACGATATCCTCAAGCTTCCCTGGAGTCAGTTCAGGACTTTCGTCTTCGTCGAGACTGTCTTCATTGCCGTCACCGCCTACCAGAACGAAAAGGTGAGAGAGAGAAAAAGAGAGAGGGGGGGGGGAGATTTTTGTTATAAACAAATTCCAGAAAAAAAAAAGAAAGAACCAAAAACAAAAAACAAAATTCCTAAATAAACAAAATTCATTTTTAATAATGAAAATAATTTTGCTTCTGTCTTTGACCATTCAATATCCATGTACCAACTCAAGAAAACACATTACCCGAATAAACAAAAAAAAAACAACATTCAATTGAATTTAACGCTTTTTTGCATTCGTCGGGACATTATTCTGTCTTCACCAACCAGTGATTTGGGAGTAGCTAGTTTACATTGTTTGCGATCCCGTTGATCAAGCTGTCAAAAAGAAACCATATACAAGTACTTCAAACCAACTGATTAAACTAGTACTTGGAAATGTTATTTTTAAAAATTTCAAATTCATATGATACAAATTATTGCAATTCATGGATCATTTTAGATGTATGAAGAAAATAATAAAGTATTATTATCCAATGTGAATCGCAATAGCTCGAAGTAAGTACCCATCATGCATTGCCCCATGCATAGTACATGGTATCTTACTGACATGTCAAAACATGCAAAAAGTAACAAGTACGATTATGCGTAATTTGATCGTGAATGATAAAACTTGTTTGAGTTCACCCCTTACGGTGAGAATGGTCAAGTGTTACATAACCGTGGAAAGAGTTACCTTCATTTTATCGTTATTATGTAATATGCCTTTATGAATTTTGCGTTTACATGAAAAGAGGTACCTTCGTGTACCTTCATGAATCTAAGATTCAGGTGCATGGAACAAAATGTATACAGGTAGCTAAAAATTGAAAAAGGGGAACGAACCTTATGTTTCCCCTTTCGTGAAATTCGAGTTAAGGGATACAGTGCATTAATTAGTTACATTTAAGTAATTGAAGTCATATCATGGTATGATTAGAAGAACATCTAGGTTCATTCGACAAAAGCGTGATCTTATGTCACCCTCATATTCACAGTTTGGATCGGTATAACTGAAAAACCCTTTCCAATAATCAGGTATTGTGGCTTGAATAATTTGTGTCATTTGTTTGGTTTGGAAGTGCAATTTATCATGACAATATATACGGAATATTAAGAGAGAAGAGCAGGATGAAAATCAGAATGTAGGAATTAGTATTATAATTGGAGGTGTAAACAAGTCTTTTTACCCTTTAAACTGGCGAGTCTGTCACTAAAAAGATTTGTATTTCGTCAAAATAGACAGCGCGATGGGTTAATGGTTTTGCGCTCATTCCAAATTATTTTAGACAGGTTTTCTTTTATTTTATCAGACAGCATGGGTCTTTGGGAATTCGACATGACGTTCCTATTCCCATCATTATACAGTCGTGTTATAATGAGATGTCATCGAACCAAATTTCAATCAATTTATCGAGCCTTCAAGATTTTTGTTCAGTAATTGCGAATTAACTCCCCCGCGCCCGCGATTCGAAAGTAAAAGCGCATTTGCATGCATTGGTATTAAGTAGTGATAATGGCAATGCCACTGTGGAAATAAATATCTTCACCCTCTCACTAAAAACGATTAAATGAAATTGAAAGTGGATTTCGCGCTTCGCGTCATGAGCGATACCAGTTTAATAATTTTTAATTTCCTAGTCGTCGCGAGTTGTGATTAGTAGGGTCTTGCGATCTGGCGCCTCCTACGGGATGATGACGCCAAAGAGCTTAACCATCGACGCCCAAAACATCATCATATCATCCCAATCCCGTATCCCTCCTACCAAACAGATATTCCACGTCCATCTATCCATCTATCCATCCATTCATTCTCCTCTTCTTTCTCGCCTGAAATAACATAGGTCTCAAATCTCTGTTGGCAACGTGATGCGTGTATTGGTGCCTGTATATGAAAAACTTTTTAAAAACATGTTTCCAGTCCGAAATCATTTTCAAATATCTTACTCTTTCATAATAATTATTGTGCGATATATTTCCATAAAAATCAAATAAAAACCGTTAAAAGAACAAGCACCCTTAACATTAGAAATATCCATACAATGTTATGTAGAGAGATCCCCGTATAGAACTTAGAACGAGACATAAAGTTGGAAGGGGAAATGAAAAAAGAGACGGATCAGTGCCCGGCTCCACCAGATTTATGGTAGGGGATTATGCAGTACGACTTGGACCCCCTCTTGACCGTATTTCGGGGGTAACCGCATCCAGTTTTGGGGGATATCTTCTTGGAAGTTTATCGAAACAGAAACACAGACATGCGGTGCAGTTTGCACGCCCAATCGACAATATTTCTTGTGTGACTCCACAAGAGACACGAGGGATACACTCATAGAAATAATGGGTTAAAATGTGACCAGCATGAGGGTAGTTATGAATCCTACGACTTTGGGCAATTCAGTTCATAATCTTGGTATCCTTTTGTCCAACTTACGAACAACTTTCATCAACATATGGGAATAACAATTCTGAGTTTTCATTTCTCAGTTTTGCAAAAATGCCCAATTTTTGATTGCCCAACAATGTGTGTACTTGTACAAGGTTTACCCGATATATCAAACAGTTTATTCGTTTAACATAGAGCATTGTTACCGTACAAATGAACCTTGTAAACGTGTTGCCGAGTCATACAGAGAAACAACAATATGAAACTCAATGTAGTAGGGACACCAGTAACTGTGTAGCATTTTAATGTTTCATATATACGATTTCATATCTGGAACGGTGATCCGATCATCTTTATTAAGCGGGAGTTAGTCATGCCACCCCAAACTATCCCAATTGTATTGATTCTGTCTGGTGCATCATTATATGAGCTGCAATGGATCTAAAACATTCGCTAGATGCGTTGCTCACTGAAAATCAGGCTTACCTACACCCCGTATGGGATTAAACTTTTTTTCTCTCGAGTAAATAGCATGTAATATGACCTTCCCAAAACATGTCAAATGTATTAGGTTCATATAGCAACTAGTACAGATCTCGAGAAACATATATCGTTTGTCACACAGTTGACGATAAGGCTTCTTCAACAGTTTCTCAAACTCTTTTCTCTGTTTCTCTTTATGAAAATATTAATTTGGAAGCGATTATTAAAATATTTCATAATTTTAATAGATTTTCAATCGAAGAAAGTTTTCGCGTCACAGTCCAACACTTCCCCATCGTAGTAAAGCTGAAACGCTCACACTGACTGCCTTCTCTCAATAGTGAAGCTTTAAAAGGGAAAGTCATTATGATAAAGAAGAGATGTTGAATATTGTTGCTCTTACTGACCGTTAGTCGTAGATCTGATTGGTATGCAAAGTTGGGTGTCGGCCTGGCTCTAAAGGCGGTTATTTGTGTAATGATGCGCAGACGATACCGTACTGCTAAATTGTGACACCGTTTTCTCCCTCCCAAACACCCATTTGCGCGCCATGTTGATCACACTTGAAAGTGACGGAGCTCATTAAAACGTCGCGCGCTCGAGTTGAAATTAACGCATTACGTGTCCATGACGCCACAAGCCAGCACTCTTTCCCCTTCTCCCTCCCCTCCAATCCCTCTTGTCGCTTTGCTGTGTCTACTTTGAGAGACATTTAGAGCCCGTTTCCATGACCAGAGCTTCTTTAAATATACTATAAGTTGTGGATTTGATCATGCAATGAACATGAATGCGATGTTGAAGTAGAAGGCAAGCACTCGTAATAATTGAAAGTGGGCGAGTGCCAAACAATAAGTAAAGCTTCAAGGGGTGGTGGATATGTAATTGCATAACAAGTTCATCTCTCTCTCTCTCTCTATCTATCTCTGCCTCTGTGTCTGTCTCTGTCACGCTCTCTTTTCCCATCTCATCTTCATACTTTGGGGGTCTATTCGAAGGCAAGCCAAAATCGCCTGTGTGTGAAGACGCGACAGAGGAGTGAAAATTATAGAAAGTGTTGCATGGGGACCTTGTTCATTAGATGAAGCAATTTTCTCGTCAGCACTGTCCGTGCCGTCTTCGTCACGCGATCGCGTCGGGAGCTCGGCTTCGGCTGCCAAGCCTTGGTGTCTGCCTGCCCCAACACCTCCTCTTTCCCACACCACTCTCGGGGGAGAACATTCCCGCCGACTGTGTCAGGTAGACATTACTTAGAATTCCGGACTCGATTGCTTCTTCGCGCGCCCTGGCTGCGGCCTGACTCCTTAAAATGAAAGTAGATTAGAAACTGCGCTGGTGGAGATGGCGATGATTGAACGACTGACTTGATAAATTGGGAAGCGAGGGCGGAGAAAACAAGAAGACAATCTCATGACGGAAACTTCCCATTCCTCTCCTTCTCCTCCCTCACCCCTGTCTCTAAATTGTATAAAAATCACGCTTTCTGTATCAAGTTGGGACATCTAACTCTCATTACAGGAGATACACAAACGTGAATCACTTGACTTCACCAGTACTTATCATGGACTTATATATATATACACACACACACACACACACTCACACACACACCCCCACATCAGTTTATTACTCACCTTTATGTGTATTCACTGCTTCGTAGCGATTCATGGATGCACAGACACTCGCCAGTTCTCATACATTAGACATCCTTACCAATAATAATCGCTTGTTGGGGAAAATACTAGCACATTCTGTGGTGTTAGATGCGGAGGTGTCTTGGTGGCATGTCTTTTTGGCGTAAGCAAATTGAAAAAGCGATTGGATTTCAGCTCAAGATATCACCGGGGAGTCATTTGGCGATTCCCATTTCGAGGGTATTATTTCAATTACAAAGTGTTGTACTGCTAATACTGAGGGGAAAAAGTGATTCTCATATAACTCGAAATCATGGAATTGGAATCGTTACCAGTACGTATAAATCTATTAGAGAATTGACTGAAAAGCACGGCGTATGATGTGCATCCACCCCTCCCCTAAAACAACAACAAAAAACCACCCAAACAAAAAAAAAAACCAAACAAATAAATAAAACACATGAAAAGCAGTGCACTTACTACATTTTCAAAAGTTTATTTCTTTTTTATTTCGTTTTATGTCAAATGTCATTTGATCTGTTCTGTTTTAAATACTGATTTACTGCGTTATCTGAGGAAAATATGAATAATTTCTAAATCCTATTTCTTGTTTTAAATTTCTAGATCACTCAACTAAAGATCGACTATAACCCATTCGCTAAAGGTTTCAGAGATACAGGCGCGGGGAAGAGAGAGAAAAGGTAAGAGACATTTTCTAAAACTCAGCTTAGAAGACAATGCATTAGTCGTTCAGAGTTTGTGTGATTCGCAGATTCTTTTTAATTTACGCAAGGAGTGAGGGGGAGGGGGGGGGGTCAAAATTGACAGCTTTTAAGTTTACAAGGAAGGTGGAGTAAAACACGATATTCATTTGATGTATTAATTACATTATTACGATATGATATTGAAATAAATTGAATTTACATGAATTGATCCGTTAATGATCATAAAGAAGACTTTAGGTCCTGCTGACTATATAGACAATAAGTATGCTCCTCTCATCCCGATATGACAATGTTCAGTGGCGTAGGTGAGCTTGAGAGTGATCTTAGGGCCACTTACTTCCATTGCAAGGTGAAAAAAGAAAAAAATAGAGATAGATAAAGAGAAACAAAGAAAAGGAGAGGACCGTGAAAAGAAGACGATAGGACCCCCACCCACCCTCCCCCTCCCTCATCAGTGACCTTGTTAATTTTCATTTCATCTTCCTGGTATAAGACCAGTGCCCCTCTCCCATGTTGCCAGTGGCCTCTGTGTCTGTTAAACACGCTACGCCACAGGCTATGGTCATACAGGAAATTGGCCACAGCTAGTTGGCACACCAAACAGAACAAGCTGTGTCCATCTGATCAAAGGAACATGAAATGCGTAAAACTAACAACTCATTGAGATGGGGTGCGTCGCGTTATCATGAGTCAGTTGCAGTTTTTACCTCCAAAATGTTTGTGGTCTGACCTCGGCTTAGGAATAATATGAATACGTTTTACAATGCAAAAGGGTTCTTAATTTTCTTCAAATCTTTCAGGAAAGCAATGACACTACCCGCCCCGTGGAAACTTTTGACTGCAAATAGATTAAATATATTGATTCAGTTAGTTTTAAAGATAAATTAGATAAACATATTCGTTGGATTTTGCTGCAAACGAATAATTGAAATAAACACATTCATGTATTGTTGGCATTGAAAATTAAATTTATGAGAATGGACATAACAAAGTGGACCTATGAAAGAATTTATTATACGTAATGCGTTTTCAAAAAATTGTTTCGACTAATTTAGATCGTTTTCCACTGGCCGTCCACATCTATGACTGAGCACAAACATACAATATTGCTAAAAGCAAGACTGTGTTGCACAGTCTTCTAATAAATAAAGATCTCTTAATCAAATAATTTCCTGCATTAGTGCGTTGTAATTCTTGCCACGGGATATGACATTGTGTCATTATGCCATGAAGATAATCCGTTGACATTAGAATGTAAATCAAGTGGCTAAAGTCTTCAACTTGAAAGACTCAAAGATCATTTGGCGTTTTCGACTGCGAGTTCTTTGTGAATTAAATTATTGGGATGCTTCTTGAAGAATGTAATCCAGTGTAATGTAAGAGTGACTCGAAGTGGATATATCGTAAAAGTACTCATCATTACCAGCAAAAAGTACATCGAGAGGGCACAAGGGTTTTTGTGGTGTCATGTGATATGATTACATAATCACTCGCGAGACGGTGTATACACCAGACATGATACGAGAAAAAGCGTACGGATCCACCTGTAAAGCTTGAGTGAAGTAGACATCGCCCTTGTGCATGTGATACTGTCAGGGGTGGGGTGGGGGGAGGCAAAGAAATAGTGAGCAATATATAGTATTTGAATATGTCATCTATAGTCGATACTTAGACACGTTCTCAAGCACCTAGTGGAAAGAGTGGAAATAAAACCAAGAACTATGAATAGGCCGGTTTGATTAGAATTATTATCTTTCCCCAGTAGTTGTACATGCACACCATTTAAAAAAAAATTAATTATGGCATTGCTAATGTATATCCCTTGATGGGTTGTTAATCCTTCTTCGGGTTGGTCGTACTTTCCATACTTAAGTACACGAAGGATAAAGTGACAGGTCGAAATGGCAGTTATTACCCTCATATTCCTCTGAAAGGTGCTAACTCCTTGTCGGTTCAAAAGATAGAAATTGTGCGGGTCCCCAGTGATGATTATAACTTGCTGAAACAGCCAACCACAAACGCCTTTTGATGCAACTCATCTCCTTTTACTTTTTTTTTGTGCCGCCCTTCATTTTCTACGAAATGCTGTGTGTCTGCAACACTTAAAAACACAGTATTACACTTTTTAGTTCAATATTGCAGATGCATGTAGACATTGAAGATAAGTATTACGAGTGACTGACATACACAGAGAAATATCATTTCACCCCTGATGAACTTTTTCCCATAAATACCTGCATGACACGTTACCAAGGCGAGTGTGTTAATTTCTTGATATGAATCTTTGATATTTGTTCTCCGACAATGGCATTATTGGCTTTGATCGGCGGTTTTTTAATTCGAGAATGACGCCCCGACTCAACCTCGCAAAGAAATTCTACTGTTTTGAAATTTAAAATTCGATGAAAGAAAATGATGATTATCTGAATTGATATGGTGATAACACGTCTGGTTGTTGACTTGCGTCCTATTTTAGCCCTCTTTTTGAGCTGGTATTTAGTGTATTGTGGGTAATGGTGCAGGACCGACGCCAGTCGTCGTAAATACTGTATCATCGTCCCATTTTCTCTTTGTCCTATGCACAATACCATACAAACATCGCGCACGTGTCATTATAGTCTTACATTGCAGGCTCTAGTTCGTTGTTCATTTTAGAATTAAAACCTCGGGTAGTCGGATATGTTATAGAAATGAAATGAAACGTTTAAGTGATACATTAAACGCGGATATATCAAGTTATCTTCCATAATGAAATGCATCAGTGTTATAAATGTCTTTGAGGAAATCAAGCAATTTCACAACATACAAAAAAAAAATGATACATGTAATGTAGAGGTAATCAGTATACTTTCAATTGTAAGAGATCAAAAATGCCTACACCATTTATTAAACACACACACACACCCTCACACACACCCACACACTAAGTTCTACAGTGAAACCTGTATATAAAGACCACTCAAGGGAGACAAGAAAAGTGGTCTTTATGAGTAGGTGGTCTTTATGTACAGGTTCCTTTAATACGCATTTCAATGAGAAACAATTTTAAAGAGAAACGAAAACTATGGTCTTTATAGACAGGTGGTCTTTCTATACAGGTGGTCGCTAAAGCAGGTTTCACTGTATTTGGCATTGTAGGGCTCTTGTTCATGATTGCTAAAGGGAAAGATGTGCTTCAAATATATAGACTGTTTTCCAACATAACTGCAACTACAGATTGGTTGCCGATGAACTTCGGTTGAAAACATGAATGAGAAATTGAAGAGAAAATGATTCAGACAAACAATGCGGTTAGTCATGACATTTTTAGGCAACCCGTACATTAACTCGTCTACCATGTCTACGACATTAAACATGTAGACGATGAGAAGCCTACTATCCCGTTACGTGGGAGGGTACAATCAACCTGATATGGAATGTTTTACTCAAACCCTTTTTTCATAATTGATGAAACAGACCCTTAAAAAGATCTACCCCTCTAATCCAAGAATGTTATCATAAAAGAACCACGTTAAAGCATACCTTGCACATGCATTATCCCGGTTTCCAAACGATATCGTAAAAGGAGGAGAAAGGTCGTAAAAACAGAACTCTTTGGCGGGATTGGCGGGCTCAAGTCAGCAAAGTCTTACCTCGATTTTTACGTCGGGTGGTGTTTATTACATTATAGTTTTAAGACTGGCACCAGGCGGAACCCCAGCTTATAGTTATTGTTCATAAATTTTATCGTCGCTAAAGCACTTCACTCACCGTGTTCTTTTTCACATCCCGAAATTAGTGGAATGGAGGTGTTTTTGTCATAACCATAAATGAAATAGTGTATTTTTCGCGACAATATATTATATGAAATGCTTTAACACGGCATTCGTAACGACACAACAGGGAATTTTAATGAAAATACCAATATTGTACACATTAATTCTCTGTCATGCTCACCTTCAATAGTGTGTAAGGAAATCACACGTAGATCAGTTCATTGTATATCAATAACGAAATCTACTGGCCCATTGTTCTAAACTAATGTTGATGCTGATGATGGTGATTTATTAACCTGACTGCAAAGAAAGCCATGCAGTAGATGCCAGTAGGCAATGAACCAGGGGACCTACAGCTTTAAGTCCCAATCAAGAGACGTGATAAGAATTGACTCCTTATCAAGGTTTCGAACCCGGATCTTCCGTTTATGAGACCACTGCTCTGTACCACTGAACCATTACGCTTCCTGTATATATAGGATGACGCCGAAATTAACGGAACATCTTTATGATCTTTCTTTCCCTCTATTTTGCATCATAGGAAATACATTGGTGCGACGGGCACGTACGAGATCGATCACCGGGACGGCGATGACATCCCGAGCGATCAGGAGACCGAGGCCGCCGAGGTCAGCACCACCAGCAATGATAGGCACGACGAACGACATGAACGAGGTGAGTTGGATGTTATAGAGGATGTCATTGACATCGAAGGGATGATATTTTGTTCGAATCTTGGAATGCTTATTTGTGAATGTGAATTCCATCGCTTAAAATTTACCTTAAATTCCTGATGCCCCAAAATAAGCATTTTGTATAGTAATAATATTAAGACTGAAATAATTATAATCTATAGAATGTCAAGAATAAATTCAAATGAAATTATTGCCTACACTTTATTTACTCTTTTAATCAAGGATAATGAAATGCAATTTTCAAATAATTCTTGTAATCATTTTTCTGTTTGAGCTATACAATTCAAGCAGTAAATTAGGAAGTATACTCTATTTTCTTTGAATTTACCTTATATATATTTCAGG
Source organism: Heliocidaris erythrogramma (assembly GCA_025617745.1). Lineage (NCBI taxonomy): Eukaryota > Metazoa > Echinodermata > Echinoidea > Camarodonta > Echinometridae > Heliocidaris > Heliocidaris erythrogramma. The sequence continues at coordinate 7,946,559 of CM046861.1, forward strand.
TTCAATGCCATGTAGTTTTGTTTTTTAAAGAACTCTGTATAGGCTATCACAAAAGTATCATAAATCAACTGACAATTGTGATTTAATATATCAAGTCAAACAACAATATTATGTAACAAGTCATTGGGGGAGTAGAGAAGGTTTTAGTCTGTAGTCTTGATAAGCGAAAATTGCAAACGGAGAAGAGAAAAAAAAAGTCATTGAAAAGCAGCGATTAATAGAAGCCATCTTTCTCCACCGTAATGCCAGCAGTGTATATACATTTATTTCTTGACTGTTGAAGAAATGTGGCGACTTAAGATCAATGTTTGTGATTCAAGGAGCCCCGTCTATTCGCAAGATAGTGAAATGGAATTGGTTGCTGGCAGTGGAGAGAGAGAGAGAGAAAGAGAGAGGGAGGGGGGGGGGGGGTACTAGGAAACGGGAAATATAATGACTTTGAGAAAACCAGGATAAGTTTAGATATGGAAATCGAATTTATGAAAATGGAATTATTGAACATATTAATAATGAATAATTAAAAAAAAGAGCTATCACATTTCCTAAAAGAAAGAAGAGAGAGAGAGAGAGGGAGGGAGGGAGGGAGTGATACAAAGCAATGAAGGAGAAAAAAAATGAATGGGAGAAAGAAAGAAAGAAAGAAAGAGAGATAGAGATAGAGAGGGAGAGAGAATCATCTCTAAACGAAGATGCTCTTATGGTAGCCAGGGTGGCGGCTCGACGTTACGCTCCTCCGACACGGAAGACGTAACAAAATGTCTACCAATTCATCATCACTTGTTCCTCTCCTCCTCCCCTCTCTCTCCTCCCCTCTCCTCCTCTCTCTCACCCCCGCTCTACTCCTCCTAAGAAGTACAGAAGTGTATGAATGGGGTGGTAATGTGGCATGATGGGAGGTTTCGAATAAAAAAGTTTAAAGAGGCAAGATGATCGAGAGATGTAAGAGGCAGAAGACAGAGAGAGAAAGAGAGAGAGAGAAAGAGATGGAGAGAGTAAAAAAAGAATTATTTGGGAATCTTGTCTGTTCGGCCCATGAGGAATGGAGTAAACGTTAGCTCATTCATCACCCAGATATGCCCGCGGAGATTTTCACAACTTCGACTTCAAATACTGACACTCCACTGGTACAGCCCAGACACTTTGTATACACCATAATATCCATACGGCCATACGATTACAATCTTTCGACCCCCCCCCCCCCCCCCTCCCCTCTCTCTCTCTCTCTCTCTCTCTCCATCTCTCTGATCTCTTCTATAATAATTTCTTCAAAGTCCCTCTTCTGGTATTTCGTGCCCTCATCCAATGAATTGTGATATATCTTGTCGATGTTAATGAGTTATTTTGGTAGACACAGATAGTGTATATTTTATGAGGTTCTAAATGAGGGGTTCAGCGAAACTCGAGGCTGTCACGATTGCCGCCTCCTCGCGTCAAGCCCAGAGACAGGCTGGGCGACTGGGAGGCGCGCAATGCTGTGTGTTTTGCACCTAGCGTGAAATTTTCTCGCGAGCTAATCGTCTGCAAAGAATTCACAAGATATATGATTTATAACGGGCACCTCTTTTCTTTCTTTTGTTTTCTTTTCTGCATCTTGACAGGCCATTCGTCACATGAGCTGGCGCGGCTAGCCAGCGAGGGCCGCCTGAACGGACCGGGTCTGACCAAGTGTAAACCCTCGGACATGAAGGAGGGACCACATGGAAGTTCAAGTTCCAAGGATGACGTGGAGATGAGGGATGTTAGCTGTAAGGACCACGAGAGGAGGATGGATGGTAAACACAGATTAAGTCAGGATGACAGTTCGATTGACAAGAAAACTGAGCAGAATGAGCGATCAGACTCGCGGAAAAGTGACGGAGCCAGCTCAAGACTCTCTCCCCCAAGTCTACATCTTGGTTCGGCTGGGTCCTCCTTCTCCTCACTGCACGGTTCCCATCCACCTGTTGTGACCCCCATCTACCCTACACCTCAGCAGTTGTTTCTCAATCCTCACGCGCTCCACGGTGCTGTACCAGGACTAGGGGCAATGCATCACATGTTACCCCTCCCATCCTCCTCCTCCCACTCTCCATCTGGACATCCTAGTTATTTGGACACCCATCCCTTCGCTTTTGGGGCGGCGCATGCTTCAGGACTTCTTTCCTCACAAGGGGGAGCGGCTAGCTTTGGCAGTCTCTATTCAGAGGCTGCAGCCCTTAGCTCAATGTATGCCAGCAACCCGTGTACTAGTGCAATATTGAATGGACATCCAAGATTAAGATTTTCCCCGTATCACCTGCCGGTCACCAGCACCACCATGGTAACCACAGCTAATCCCCTAGCAACGCCCATCCCCTATGAAAGCGCGTTACATTCATCACTCTCAGCGTTCGGCGGGTCATCGCTGCTCACGCCAGCGTCAGCGTCCACCTCGCCGACGTCGTCTTCATCGTCACTTCCAGCCATTAAAGACGTGCCAACATCACCAGCAAGGTCGGTCAGTGCAGCCACAAATGAACTCCAAAGCATACAGAAGATGGTTAGCGGACTTGATAAAACACAAAAATGACTGCCAGAAGTCTGAATGAGATACGGACACTATGTATCAAATGAAATTATCATTGTAATGGCGGTTAATCGATTTTTCAGTCATTGTGATTGTCTGTTATCGCATAATGTCGTCTGCGTGGAAGCAGCTAGTATGACGTTGCCGCTTTGTGAGCGTTAGTGATTTATACATGACATCGATATTCTAATCAACCTTTCTGCATTAAAAACTCAGGGTTATTTTTTTCTTCTTCTTTTCTTGGTGCAAGCGTACGGCAAAGAATTGCCTACACGGAGGCGGTGAGTGCGACAGCTGAAGTGTGCATGAGAATTACGAGATCTACGCCTTCAAACTGACAGTGCGACGCCAGCCGTGTGGTCACGTGACCTGAGAATTATGACGCGGACATAAGCTCACAATCCTTAAAAGAAAACTGTGTATTCAGAGCACCGTACGTACCACAGCCCATGTGCTTATTATGAACTGCCACTGAGATTCACCTCTCGATGTCTAGGGGGAAGTCTGTTGTAGTTGATCCCCGATATAAACCAATCTGGTTACACTCTAAAAATAAATGCCCCGGTGCACACAATAAGTTCCCTCTTTAACGTTTTCAATCCTCATTTCATAAGTAATATATCTGGATTGAAATGAACATGTGTTAGGCCAATTTTGAGGTAACCGTAGTCGTACCACACACAGGAGCAACTACCAAGGGCTTTCTGAATTACATGCATCCGAGTTAAGACCTATATTCAAAGCAGTAAATTATCAACTCTCTTTGGGTTATTTTGTCTCTCCCTGCTTCGACTGGAAGCCCTGACCCGAACGTGTGGACAGTTCAAATTCACGTTTTCCATGCATCATGTCAGGACCTTATAAAGCTTCATCCATCCTTCAATTTCTTTTCCTTTCTATTCAAAAGTAATCTATGAAACATAAGATAAGTTATTTATGCATTATGAGGTATTCATTTAATACAAACAGGGTATGGCAACACTCGTTTTGTCACAAACAATATGGGCACATAATGATAGTAATGAATGTCTGTATATTTTAATGATTACCAAAAGAAAACAAAAAAGCAGATACTAGAAATGGAAACTTTTGTGAGGGGGCATTTCAAAGTAGTCCACATTCTAGTTTCCACGACGTCTCGTCAACCCCTCGTAGGCAGTGGGACTTTGGAGCGTTTAGACACTTGAGAGGATTACATTTTGACGTTGCCAATTTAATACAATTATAGAGATTAATATGGATTCAATCAGTCTCATACGTTACTGTTTGAAACCGATGTCGCCTTGTCTCTAAAGGCTGGTCCATATTTGTTATGAATTGACAGCCGGCATTTAAATTACTTTTTGCAAAATTATCCGCCTAAACCCTTCATTAAAACATGAATTCAGAATCCTGAGTATGCAAAACAGTGGATATGATACAATTCTTATTCAGATATAGATACGATAAACACTCAAAAAACTTTTTAGAAGAAAAACTATAGTTTGTATATTTGGATGGAAAACATGTCAGCCTGACATTATTTTCTTCTTCAAAGCTGTATTCTGTTCATCTGTTGTTTTGTCTTGGTGTTTGTGTGTGTTTAATCTGAAGCTGTTGGAATGAAAACAAAAGCAACGTCAGATTCATGAAGTATCAAAGACATGGGGATATCTTCCAAATTTTATGTTGGATTAAATTGTTTCTTATGTTGTGGTCGCTGTTTTTCTCTGGAAGGTGTTCTTTTTTGTAAAAAAATAGTAAGAAATTGGAATCTTCATTGTGATTGTACATTGAAGGGTTTCCTGTTGTTTAAAAAAAAAGTCGATAGCAGTTTGTAAATTTTGGCCAATTTATCTTGTCTTTAGATGATTATTACATGTTCAACAGTGAGCTGTTCTCCCTAATATAGAACAAGTGTTTGTCGATTTGTACAAAATTTTAGAGTCGAGTTTTTTGAAAACTTGAACTTATTTATGTTCTCCTCTATCTGTAAGGCGTTAGTTAAAACTGCTGGATAAAAAGCGCGCTAAGATTTTGGATGTAGTTCTGAAGAGATTTGTTTTTTAAAGAAGACATTATGTACTGTAAATTGATACTTATTTATATGAAATATTGAATATAGTGGCTTTTATTCTTCGCACATTGTGCATTTTTAGCCGCCTTCATGTGAGGGTTGCGCTAAGTTTTTCATCGACATCGGAAGTTTTGCAAATGAATGGATTTTGTTCGAAATACAAAGCAATGACACGTGTCATCTATTAACATCATTAAAGATAGATAAAACGTAGTATAAATTTTATAATCAATTGGTTTTGTTCCGGCAATGATGTGATACGAAATTGTCCAAACTCACCTCAAATCATGCAGTTTATTTCAAATCTTTAGAAGAATTGAATGAATGTCAATTTCGAACAGAATGTGTTTCAGCGATGCGTCAAGAGTAACTGAGTTTGTGTCTTGGTTGATATTCGATAGAAAAATAATGTTGCAATGAAGAAATAAAGTCCAACTCTCGGGATGGTATCCCAGGAATTTGTTCAACTACAGCAAAAAATGAACATCTCTTTGTTTTTTACTCCATTATTTTTGTTTGCTACCCAGTGTGTTCTAGTTCATGGTATGTTGATATATAGAGACGGTGTGCTTGCTTGCTTGCTTGAGAACTGAAGTTTGTGAAATTTGTGTATATGGGGAGGGGGGGGGGGGTGAACCACGTACACATTCGATCGACTGATTCGATTTATTACATTAATCAAACTACTTGCTTTCGATTGATTGATTGATTGACTGATTACTGATTGAACATATAGAATATAAAATGATTTTCAATATCCCTTGAATGGAATGTGTAAATAGATTAAGTATATGTATACAAAAAGGGAGAGAGAGAGAGAAGAAAAAAGACAGAGAGAGAGAGAGAGAGAGAGAGAGAGAGAGAGAGAGAGAGAGAGAGGGGGAGGGAGCAAATCAGTGTACATACAATGGATAGACAATGACAGAACTTGAAAAAAAATTGACAGAGAAAAAGGGAGGAGGAAAGATATACAATTTCTAATGGAAGATGACCTTATCAGAGAATGCAAATAAATAAAGGAAGAGAGAGAGAGAGAAGGATAGAGAGAGAGAGAGAGAGAGAGAAGGTGGGGAAGGGATATGGGTGCCAAAATAGAACAGGAAAGACTTACCCAAACAAATCTACTACCGTTAACTGTATCATATAACTGTAGTTGATTAATAATTGTTATTCAATTTTATTTTAGTTTACTAATTGCTATCAGAATCTAAGAAGTAATATCCCTGAAAGCTTTAAGAAAAAAATCGATGATGAACGTTTATAAATGAAGGTTCATTTTCAATGAAAAATAAGACTTATTCCTACCCCATTCTGAGAAACTATACAATCATGGATATCGTCATAATAGAGGAATATTTTCAAATGAATTCCGAACCACTGCTAAAACTCGAATAACTTTGCTTGCCATACATAAAAATTTGGACTGATTTTTCAAACACATGCATTTTCAAAAGTTATGATAGCACCTTTAAAGAGAAGGACGGAAAACAAGAGACAGAGAGAAAAAAAAGAGATGTATTGGGAAAATAAGAGAGAGATACACTTGTTGACGACTTTTATGTGCAGTTATGATTTACTTATGAGAGGTCAAAGGTCGTGCGAGTGGCAACATTAAAATCATGTTCAAGAAGGTGTAAATCTTTTGTTCAATGACTGACTGTGAAAGTGATGGAAAGTCTAAGATTATTTGTACTATTTAGAAGTAACAGTGTGAAGTGGTTGAATTGAGCGAAATCTGTAGTGAAACTGTTGTAAAAATTAAAATTTGGAGCAAACAATATTAGTTGATAAATATCAAGATTTCATAATCTAAAAACATTTGAAAAGTAAGTTGTCTTCTATTTTCAACTTTTAATTTCCACTCAAATAAAAGAAGGCAATAATTAATAGTAATAATAATGATGATGATGATGAAAAATAATAATAATAATAATAAAGAAAATTCTGACGAAATTAAGAGGTGATCTGTCGATACGACAGACCACCTAATAATAATAATAATAATAATAATAATAATAATAATAATAATAATAATAATAATAATAATAATTATGATAACAATATTGATACCGGTTAACATTGTCACTGTATGTTCATTGACCACATTTCATCTTTCAAAATCGTTGTGACAACTATCGTCATTTACATTGAAATGTGTTTTATTTATTTCTTCTCTTCACTTCTTTCTATACTTATGTCCATGAGGGGTACAATTCAGACAATCAACATGATAAAGATTATTTTTTAAATACCGTGCTAAGGTCAATCATCCTTTCAAATCGTGATTGATAAACATTAGGGAGATCATCAAACACATCTTGATGTAGTCTAGCTCAGACACGAATGTTAGAATGCTGGGGGTATCGCGTTACAATCCCATCGAAACATCTACGTAAAGATTCATCGAAATTGACAGAATGAAATAATTAGTTTTAAACGACGACGTTTACTGTGGATTTGGATGGAGCTGAGATATATTATGGTATCCGATTTCTTTTCCATGTGCCATTTGGAATGGTAGAGATCAACTTATGTCAGTATTGAGTTTCCGGCTCTCTCATTCACTTCGGAAATCTCATTGCACGCTAATTTGAAGAATATGGCCGGCCGGGCAAAGGTCTCACATAAACTCATCTCTTTTATATTTTCAAACCAAACGAGCAAAACTAAAAAAATGGTCTAAAGATGACGTAAAAACCGGAAGGAATTTTCCAAAGGGATCGAACTTTGCAATGGTTATTTTGATACTATACACCAAGTACGTGTCGCCATAGGCGTACGACACAATATTGCCTGGGGTAAGTGTGGAGGCTCACATGTGCGGCTCCTGCTATAATTTACGAAGTAGGAACGATTTTCACATTTTGTAATAGAGAAATTGTAGTTTGTAATTTAAAAAATACTATTAGTAAGATATTAAAAATTCATTTTGACAGTCCCACTGCCCGATAATGACGTAGTGGTTGGCGGGGGGAGGGGTGAGCGTTGGAGCCCCCCCCCCCCTCCACACACACACCCACACACATGCTTGTCATCACCTATTATTGCTTCTGTCAAGAAACATACATGCAGCTTCTTGATTCCGTGCATGTAAAAGAAAGGCAATTTCACACGTTCTAGGCAGGTGGTTAGAACATGCTAGTGACTTGTTTGAAGAACTAACCAGGTGGCTTGGTTTAAAGGGGTATTCCGGCCTGAAATTAATGTGAATTGAATAAATAGAGTAAAATTAAACAAACAAATCACTGAAAATTTCATAGAAATCGGATGAAAAATAATGAAGTTATGGAATTTTAAGTTTTGCATTATTTTGGTAAAACAGTTATGTGCACATCATCATGAATATGCAGTGAGTGAGCTGATGATGTCATATCCCCACTTTTTCTTTTGTATTTTATTATATGAAATTGCAATTATTCAAATTTTCAGCTCCAAGCCTATAACTAAAAGGACTGACTCCTTATTTAATGTGTAAGTTCATCATTGCTGTAACCTATTTTGTAACAAGGGAGATATTTTTTATAGACATGTATGAAAAAATGAAATAATGAAGATTTCATATAATATAGTTAACAAAGGAAAGTGGGGACGTGACATCATCAGCTCACTCATTACATATTCATGATGACATGCATAGAACTGTTTCCCAAAATAATGCAAAACTTAAAAATTCAATAACTTCGTTATTTTTTTATCGGATTTCAATGAAATTTTCAGTGTTTTGCTTGTTTAATTTTACTCTATTCATTCGATTAATATTATTTTCAGGCCGGAGGCCTCCTTTAACAGAAGGCTTAGTTTTGTAATGAAACCGCTAAGGTTAGTAAGTCATTCCCACTTCAAGTCCTTGAACGACAGAAATACTGAAGTTGGAATGTAGATAGAATCAGAAATCAAAGCTATACTCAGATACCCAGTATGTTCAAAAAGCAAACAAACAAAGAAAGCATACCGTCTTGTTATCTAGGAAGATGATAGAGCAATCTTTTGCTAAGAGTGCTGTCTGTCGATAGCAAAATCCAAAGTTGTTATTGTTCGAGTGGCCTAAAATGTGTTGAATACTATTGATGCACATGTACATGGCGTTTGCATTTACAAGAATAAAAGATCGCGTCTTTTTACGTATAACGGAGAAATTTTATCAAGTTAGGTGATGGTATCTAATCTGTCCGTCTCATACTAAAGGCTTTTAATATAAAGATCTGGCTTACGAATAATTAAAATCATAAATGTTAATTAATGAAAATTTCCTACGTCACGCTATTTTCACCATTTTCCTTTCTTATTTTTGCATAGGTCATGAGACATCTGCTTTCCCCCGTTATGACGCAATTATCTCCTCGCAGTATTTCTGAGGAAGGGTGGTTTGTGCATTCATGGTTTGTGTGGTTTTGTGTAAAGATCAACACCATGAAGGTTATCATAGTGGCTAAACAACTAATGTGATAGAAAGAAACAACACTACTTCTCGCTATCAATGTTGGGGTGTGATAAAACCGATAGCTCTGGCGCCACGGCTCCAGATCTTCTTTCATTAATTATTCTAGATTCTAGAAGATGGTTAAAGGTCTGGCCATTGTTCCGAAGAAAAATAATATCCCGCAAAAGTAACATGTTGACATAATATTACTAGTCATATATCTACATACAGAAAGACAGGAACGTGACTAACATTACTCCTATTTTATGAACAGTTGAAAGAATTTATTTTTGGGGAACGTTATGACAATTACTTTATGAAAATAAGTAAGACCGACTGTATGTTCTGATTAAAAAGAATGTTCATTCATCGCTTGCTATTCTACTTTGCTTGATACTCCGGACAATCTATAAATCTTGAAGAATAAATAAATACTCTTCTGCATATACCTGCATAAGTGAGAATATTTCTTGAAATGCAAATAAAAAATACAACGTTCTAAAATCGGCTTATAATGTTTAGAATTCGATGCTTTTTCATTGTGATGTAAAAGTCGACTTCTTTAGAGCATGGATTTCGTGATTATTATATAACTTCTTTTAATTTTTAATCAGAATTTCGATAAAAAAAAATTATGACGGTTAAGTGTATATGTCATGCTTTTAGAATTCTTATGAATTTTTATGAATTTATTATTTATTTATTTTATTCATTATCCTTATGAATATTTATGAATTCCTGCTATATTACAGGCAGCCATGGCCTCGTATATATATATGCAAGTTTGATTGAACATATGGCGCTTAATATGATATCTGAAATGGGATGTTAGAAAGATTTGTATTTTAGTTTACTATATGTCTTCTATGGATGGTTATTGAAACAAGCATCAATGTAAACATGAAAGTACATGAAATGATGCTACACATTATACATGTAGTATTATTGCAGTACGCTTGTGTACTAAAAACCAGTCGATTGTATTGAGGATTAATGTCGTTATAAAATAGCATTGGAATTCAAACATTGTCAGTTGTTTAGATGTTTAAAAAGCTAGTACTAGTAGAAATGGAGTAAATTAGGGAGTAACTTAAACACCAATCTGAACTTTAAAGTAAAATACAATAATGTCATTTACGAATCAATTAACTGATTCGTTCCTTTTCTATATAAATGCAGTAATGCAAGCTTAACCTTTAAAAAGGTTAAACTTTTCGTCTGCCAAGATTTCAGGCATCCGTGTCTTTCTTATTTACACGGGTAAAGATGGGAAGAGAATGATAGCCCATTATTAGTGCGTTAAGCATGCTAGGGGTGTGATTCTGATTGGTATTAGGGGTGCAATCCTGATTGGTATTAGGGGTGCAATCCTGATTGGTATTAGGGGTGCAATCCTGATTGGTAGGGGTGCAATCCTGATTGGTAGGGGTGCAATCCTGATTTGTATTAGGGGTGCAATCTTGCTTGGTATTAGGGGTGCAATCCAGACTGATAGGGTGCAATCCTGATTGGTAGGGGTGCAAATCTTGATTTGTATTAGGGGTGCAATCTTGCTTGGTATTAGGGGTGCAATCCAGACTGATAGGGTGCAATCCTGATTGGTAGGGGTGCAATCTTGATTTGTATTAGGGGTGCAATCTTGATTGGTAGGGGTGCAATCCTGATTGGTATTAGGGGTGCAATCCTGATTGGTATTAGGGGTGCAATCCTGATTTGTATTAGGGGTGCAATCCTGATTGGTAGGGGTGCAATCCTGATTGGTATTAGGGGTGCAATCCTGATTGGTATTAGGGGTGCAATCCTGATTTGTATTAGGGGTGCAATCCTGATTGGTATTAGGGGTGCAATCCAGATTGGTAGGGTGCAATCCTGATTGGTATTAGGGGTGCAATCCTGATTTGTATTAGGGGTGCAATCTTGATTGGTAGGGGTGCAATCCTGATTGGTATTAGGGGTGCAATCCAGATTGGATTGAGGGGTGCAATCCTGATTGGTATTAGGGGTGCAGTCTTGAGGGGTAGGGATGCAATTGTTATGGGATAGAGGTATTATTCTGACTGGTTGGAAGTGCGACGTATCAGTAGTTACTGGCTTTGGTACTCTTTTTATTTTAGAAGGCGGTAGACGTAAAATGGTTTCATTGCAGTGCCGCCTCAGGAATAGACATGTATTTAATGTTCGATTATAACAATTCGATGCAAATTCGGATCACCAAGAAAATGAGTGTGGAGGATATATTTCTAAAACTACGAACGGCAATTGCACTGTTAAAGAAATCTTGTCTTACTGGAATTTTTTTTCATACAACGAACGGTATTGTTAAAAATACCATTCAAATATTTACAACTTCAGACAGAATTATGCAAACTGAACCATGAGAGGAGGTCATTTATTATTACATTTAATTAAAGGTTGCTTGAAACCTTCAAACCACTATGATGAGGCAATTAACGAGAATGATAAGTGCGAGGGTTAGTATGACGATAATGATAATGATGTTGATGATGGGAATGGTAAAATATGTTTATGATAAACGACATTTGAATTTCCACTTCGAATAAAACATCAACTATAGCAATAGTATCATCATTACTATAACCCATTGGCGCATACGGTTGGGGAGGGGGGGGGGGGGCTAGAAGGGGCATGTTCCCTGGCACCATAGCGGACCAAAATTGGGCATACTCAACAACAAAACAATAAAGCATGCGCACAAATTTTAGACCTGTACTACTACTACAACAACAACAACAACAAAGACTTCTGCTACTACTACTATTACTACTACTACTACTACTACTACTACTACTGCTACTACTACTATTACTACAACTACTACTATTGCTACTACTACTACTACTACTACTACTACTAGTACTATTACTACTACTATTATTATTATTATTACTACTACTACTACTACTATTAATGTTTTTCTGCAGTTGCCTCTAGTTTTACCAATTCTGATAATACAAGTGACAGGTGTATTTCAGTTGGTATGCGAAATATAATATCGCTTTATGATATTACTCTAAAGACTAATAAATCATGTTATATCGTGTCCCCATAACAATACATTTATGAAAACTGTATCATTGATACACACAAAGGTAGTGCTACTAGATTGTACCCAATAATCGTACATATTGGTAAGATATGCAGAAAGCATTATATGTAAAATATTGGTGGCCTTTTCACCCCCTTTTGTAGGACCTCATCGCTTCCTTTATTGCTCAGACAATTTGGATATTGTCCAAAAAATTACTTGAATAAGGTATATGGCGAATTTGATATTTCATGTTTTATCGTTTCAGACATTTAACATACAATCAATATACAACTAGATAAATGAAAGAGACAAAACACAAATAGGTTTGCATACTTGAGAGTGGTTATGGTGATCCATGCATTAAGTGGAATAAAAGATATCAAGAAGAACTTGAGATACGAGAGGGATAATTAACTGATATAGCCCATATGAAAATGGTAGAGAAGATGATGCCGAAAATGTTGTTGCAGATAGTGAAAGTAATGTCGAGAAATAACAAAATATGTTTTCAAAGGATAAGCAGTGCAATATTATTTCCTCTTTCATATCTGCATCGTCACAGCTTCAAAAATAAGCTTATTTCTGTGTTTTTTTTCTACCTAGTACTCCTTTTTTTTTACATTCTCAATATCCATGTGTCATCATTTGAAAATGATTTAACTGATACGTAGTTTAAGGCTTTAATTATTAAATCTGGATTTCTAAACTAAATGCTTCCATGACTCCATCTCAAACCTTGTTTTTATTTTCATTTTGGACTTATTTTTTCTCTCTCGATATTTTCGCTTTTATCGCAGGGATATCTGATAACATTCACGAATGTTTCACATGAATGTAGGCAATGAGGCTATGATATCATACTAATATCCGGGAACTTGCTCATAGTAGGTCGCAGCCAAACGCAGCACATTAGGCACACAGGAAGTAATTTGTAGGGTCACTGCAAGAGGGTCAAAAACGTACAGCAGGCGAGAAATGAACACACTTGGGTACATGTAAAGGGTGCGTCACCACGAGCTGGGAGAGGGTGTGTCCCCACTGGATATATACGAAACTGTCTGAAATTTTGTTGCATGCAAGTTCTTGAACACTGCTAATGCTCATAAAATACCGTATGAATAGTGCAATCTCTGTCTAATTATGTAGATTTTTAAATTAATAAAAAAATCGCCGAATACTTGTTTACATTTACTGGAAATAAGCAATTTCTTTCATTTAATTCACATAGTTATGTCTTAATGATGTTTTTATTGATAAATTATTCGAGGTAAAACATTGAACCCTCAGACATTACACCATTTATTATCGTCTGATTATGAAGACACGGAGAGTGATGGAAAACAATATTGTTTAAACGATCACAGTGAAATAAACCGTATTCCTTTATTTCTTTCAAATTACTTAACCAATTGACTGCCGAACCGACTGGTCCCTGTACTAACCATTTCAAGACAATACTGACCACATTTTGTGGTTTGGCTTAATAACTTTCGATTCAGAGCTCTGAAAAATATACCAGATGCATGAGTAGAAAGAGCAAAAATTTCTTCACACACTGTGTCCATTTTTGTTGTATGACCATATTGCATTTGATGCCAGGAATTTAAAAAACGAGAATAAGTTTTGAGATCCTTAAATTGGCAACACATTGAGAGGTTCAAAATCATTGTTTTTAATCAAAATTGGCACCTTTTTCAACTTTTCGTCAAAATTCCTAACCATGTATGTTGTTTTCAAAGACATTACATTTTATTAGAACCATGTAGCATCAAAATAAAAATATTATTGTTGCCAATTTGAAGAACAAAATGTGATCAATTTAGCCCTTAAATAATTCTTGTCCTGAAAGGGTTAAGCCTATGAGAGTTAGAGAATTCAGTATTCAACGGTTTAATGTGGTTCGTTCCAATAACTGGCTTCTTAATTATGGTGACTGGCGATCTGTTAGAATTTCTACTTGGCAGAAAAAATCTGGAAACGGCTATTTTTTTAAATTCCTTGGGTTACCTTTCAAATGTCTCTTTTTCTTGTTCTTTTTTCTTCTTGTTATTTGCAAGCTATAGTCACTCTACTCCATTATTACCATTTTCTTGCTTTACAAACCCTATAATTGCTACATATGTACTGTATTATATGCATACATTCATTAATTAAGAAATTAATAAATCTAATCAATTATTTATTCATTTACTTAATATACATTTATTTACTTATGTATTTATTCATTTATTCATTTATTCATTCATTTATTTAAATACTTATTTACTTATTTTTTAAAATTTAGTTATATCTAATTATTTGTTCAAACTGCATTTGTTTATTCGATATACAATACAATCTGAATTGATATATATTCAGAAACATCATATTTATATAAATGGTTATTTTTTATGAACCTCATAGACATACTTAGTTTTCGATCAATAATCGAACAAGCGTAACTTGACAATAATTAACACCGAGTACCAGAAAAGAAAGAAAGCTTCATCAGCAAATAAGACCATGAGGGGGGGGGGGGGGGGAGGGGTCATTCATAATTTTATTTTACAATATTTTCTCGTTTTTTATCTTAAGTTTTAAGAAGTGTGGAAGGGCAGAGTATTCTAGATTGGACTTTAATACCCATGTACCTTCTTTTTCGAAGGGCTCACCCTAAGCGGAAGTCATAAAGGGAGTAGGGCCGCAAGTCATGCTATGTCTTACCCGCTGACATCGTCTATAAACGTGGAGAAGGAAATAACTGGACATGATATAGTATAAACATTGACAACTTCAATTTCCAGGGACTTCCTCGCAACAAGTTAGAAATATGCTTCTAAAGCAGGGAAAGATGTTCGTCTTAGAGAGGAAGATATCAATTAATTATGTCCATTTTAGATAGCCAAGCAGAAGAGACATGGATCAAAGCAGTGCGTCCGAAAGCTTTTATTGAAGTACTCTGTTGGCAAGGTTTGATTTGAATGACAAAGCAATTATCGGAGTTCATTTGAAGCATTTATATAAGTGAATTTTTCTTCTTAAATCTAAAAGTAAAATTAATTCGTTAGCTTGGGGGCTACCGTTGAAACACTGAAGGTTAGTTTTAAACTGTAGATAATAGATTTCATTTTTTTAAAATTGAAATTTAAAGTGGTTTTTAAAGCGTTTAGAAAAAAACTGTCTTTTAAAAATGTTTCCTTCTTTTTAGGTACATGATCTCTACATTTCTTTTGATTAGGCTTCGACTTCGACATGAAATAAGCTCTCCAGAAAATCTATGGATGCAACTTAATCCTGAAATAGGGAAAAAAAAATCAGCAAGCAATGAGTTATCATTATGAGCATATGATATCAAAAGCAAGGAAATTGTATTGAATGAAGGCTTTGTGAAACAGAAAGCTATATTCTGTAACGTAATTCATTAAAAAAGAATAGATAATAAGTATTTGATACATTATGTAGAACAGTATATGGTTTTTATTTTATTGTATTTTTGTTCCTTTTGTTTGGCTTTATACTGTATATCCTTTGAATGATTAGTGTAATCTGCGAGGCCAAATGCGACCCCCCCCCCAAAAAAAAAAAAAAAAAAAAGAAAAGAAAAGGAAAGAAAGAAAGAAAGAAAAGAAGTAGAAAATGACAAATTCTTGAAATTGTTAAAAATTTAATTATCAATGCATGTGTTTAAATGTCATAACCATCTAATATACATGTACCTTTCACTGAGAAAAAGTGTTGGTGTTACCGTGTTGTTAACCCCAGCCTCACATGCCAAAAATTCGGTCAAATTATGAGTCGTTCATTCCAATCGGAAAAGCGATATTCATCTGCGAATATCTCTCCTCACATTGCCCGAAACGAAAAGAAAAGAACAGCTTCCCTCCATCATTTCTTAGCTGTTCTTCCTCCTTTTGTCATGATGTTTGATCTGACTAGCAATTGTTTTGTAGCATATGATGTGGTTATGTGCAAAACGCGAGGTATATAGAGAGAGAGTCGTGTAGCAGGAGTTAAGAATGCAGCCGTTTCCGAGTTAAACTTTAGAGGAAGCGCACAGTCAGAAGCAGCAGTGTATTAATAGTATGTAGAGTAGAGGGCTGGAGAGACGAACTTGTCATGCATATAATGACCCAATGGCCTGTTTTCAGTTCCTGTCGTTTTTATTGTATCCAGACCTGCGAAGTTTCAATCTGTAGGAAATCATTGGAAGAGAGAGACGAGGGAGGGAGAGTGTGGGAGGGAGGAAGGGGAGAAGAGAGAGAGAGAGAGAGAGAGAGGGGGGGGTGAAGACGAGAGAGGAGGAGAGAGAGAGATAGGTAGAGAGAAAGTCAGAGAAAGAGAGAGTGAGAGAGAGAGAGAGAGGAAGGGAGTGGGGGCGCAGGGAGGAGGGAGGGAGGAAGGGAGAAAGAGTGAAGGAGAGAAAGAATGAAAGAGAGAGGAAAGAGGTGTACGAGGGGAGGAAGGGAGAAAGTGAGAGAAAAATAGACAATATGGTATCAAAAGAATACACAGACTGATATATATACAGACAAATAAAACAAACAGATAAACAGATGTGACGAGTAAACTTTATCTCTCATAAAAAGAGAAATACATAATTATCGGAAAAAGAGAGAGTGAAGCAGAGAGGGAGAGAGAGAAATGAGAGAGAGAGAGAGGGAGCGAGAGATGGGGGGGGGGGGGGGCTGAGGTCAATAGCTCAGACCCAGAAGTTGAATGGTTAATCTGAACTTCAAATTAATCTCAATATCTCATGAGCCAAATTTTCGATGTTCCGTTATCTGAAATAATAATTCATAAAGAAAGGTTATTAACCCAAGGGCATTATAATGTGAACATGACTTCAGACTAAACATGACCGAAACGGCGATTTCATAGAAATAATCATTTAAATAATCAAAACCGGGAGATTTTAGATTTAATTTTCATATATATATATATTAACATGATTTAAGAAAGTAGTATTCAAGACAATTTTTAAAAAATGATGAAATTAAAGACTGAATATAAAAACCAAAATCCTGTTGAACAATTATTAAGTAGCACTGAAGCTAGTTGTAAGTGCAACGATGAAGATAAGAAGAAAATGATTGAAGAGAAATGTCACTTGTGAAATTATTGTTATTGACATACTTTATATCCGGTGATATTAATATGGATTGATTGAATGAGAAAGATAACACAGAGAAAGAGAGAAAAAATCATTTAAAAAGGAAAAAAGGCAAGGGGCAAATCGGCAGTGATAAAGAGAAGAGAAATGAGTGGTGGATTGGAGAGAAAAGTAAGATGGATACAATTTGAAAGGGAATAAAAGAAAAGGAGAAAGCGTGGATAGAGAAAGAAAAAAAAGCCTCCTTTCTTTCCCAGCCGGAAGGTACATGCTGCAGGAGGCATACGTTGTTCTATGCCTCACTCGGCCCACATCCTCGCCAGAGCACTCGGGGGAGGATACGGTACGTCCGAGCCTCAGCGAGTAAGCATCTCCTCTTCTGTTTAGCGGTGAGACGGGGGATAAGGTAGGGGAGTTATACATGCTGTGACCTTTAACTGTGATGTCAGTCACCATTGCAGGATACCGCGTCCAAAATTATATTTTAAAAATGGTGTATAAATCTTATACCTTTGTATTGATAAACGCCTTATACCGATTTAGAAAGCATACATCTATGCGTCGTATTTGTTCATGATGCTGAAAAAAAGGAAGAAGAAAGAAATCGTTTTATTTCCATATCGTCATTATCAGCATATTATTCGTGTATGTACCTTTTGATATTTTCAGAACAACGAATTTATGAACGTAATAATTTTGAACAATTGAATAAATTACACCCTGCACTGTCAGACCCTTGGTCAAGCTATAACGCTATATTCCATCACTATGACACATATAAGAAACTGTATAAAAACTATCGAAGGAATATATGAAAACCATGATTAACTGTGTCAAGAGGTGGTAATAATGGACTGGAAAAGAAAAGAAAAACCTTCTATTAAAAACCTTGGAAATGACAGCCATAGAGATTATCTTCCCGATCAAAATCCGTCAATATTTTGATAAAGAATTTCCGCTCTGCACTCTAGCTAATAATGAATGTGTGACAGAGTAGAAGCCCTGTGTTCCTGATTTTAGCTATATTTAGATCATAATACAACCTTGATAATATATTGACCTTTCATATACCATTCATTTTATATATTGATGCACTGTCAATAAAACATGTAATAATTTTTCATATCTGCTCCCCTTCTACGGCCCTTTTTCAAAAGTAACTAGTAGAGCTACAGCACAGACCCCATTTCTTTTCTCTTTTTCTTTTTCTTTTTAAGGGGAAGGGGAAGTGTATTGATATTCTATTTCAAATTCGAAGCAAGTACATGTACATCTATTTCTGCTTAATTTTGATCATATTTTTCTCTAAATCTTATAATATAAGACCTAATACTAATATATATATATATATATATATATATATATGTATAATTTAAAATAAAATTACCATTCAAAATGATCGATCCTTCAGTACTAACATGCTGTACATATCTTCTTCTTCTTTCATTTATAAATTGGAACTGGTAGAATCAAGTTATCAGAAGGAAAGTCTGTGTGAAATTCTTATTGCTTACCATACGTCATCAGTGGAAACTATTATAACAACATTGCAAAGTTTGCATATTTTCAACCTTAGGATGCATGTGAAAGGGAAGAGGCATGCAGTCATGGTTTACCTGCCTATCTCCGTGAATTAGATTCATTAAGCTAATTACCATAATTAAACTAATTATCATAATTAATACAATGGCAATCTGATCGGAAGAGAGACCTTCCTATTGCGCAGACGATATACCCACCAGAGTGGCCCGTCGATCTCTACCGGCGCCAAAACTCACCCGATGTTCTGCCGTTTGATGTCACCCACGGAATTAAGACAGCTCGCGCTCCTAAGTGCGATTGTTTACACATATTTGCTGATTGCGTGTCTTAATTGTCGCTCCAGCCGATTGCTAGCCCTCAGCTAAGTATGTTTTATTAGGATATCACTGTCTCCAATCTTTACAGCCAATACCCGTCTGATGGGTATTATATTGAACGACGTTGGTCATTAAGGAAGACCGCAGTGAAGGCTCATCAGAAGGGGGTTGGTTAGTGGGTCCATTTCCTCGCCAGACCTCCCCTACGTCGCTGGTTCATCATCCCTATCGTATTTTCTAGATCGACATCAAGCTCCATTGTCGGAGAAATTTCAACTTTCAATTTCAACTTCCCATCTGATTGCATTAAAAAAAAAACTAAATCGTTACTATAAAGCGATCCTTTCAATATAAGAATATACAAAATTATAAATAAGCCTCTGTCAATAATTCACGCTATTTTTTCACAGTGGAAGTTACTGAAAAAACGATAGCTTTTGTTTCGTGATTGGTAATTGCACATCATATTTAATTGTCATAATTGTAACAGTTTTCCAAATAAAATAATATTGCTTAATGAAGGCCACTGAAAATATTGTTTCATCGGATGAAAAGTAGATTAATCATGCAGTGTTTTAGCTGCTGCAAACGGGAGGATATAATTTTTTTTTTGTCTATCCTTGGGTGGACTTTCTCTGGCTAAGTGTTACCATCTGGTATTGTAAGTAAACCTCAGCTGGGTTCCTAAAACTGAAAGAGCGTGTATAAATGATGGAACACGATTAGAACTTGCCTTGAAACATGCTTGAAATCAGTTATAATAACGAGAGAGAGAGAGAGAGAAAGAGAGGGAGGGAGGGAGAGAGAGAGAGGGGGGGGGGGGGAGAGGGAGAGAGAGAGAAGGAGAGAGAGAACAAGAGGAATATTATGTATATATATATGTATATATTTTATATTTCGCTGGATTGTCTATTAGGGAGACATTCTTTTGTATTGCTTCTTTGTCCTCGTGTCTCCCTAATAGACAATCCAGTATAATATGTATATATATATATATATATATAGAGAGAGAGAGGAGAGAGAAAGAGAGAGAGAGAAGGGGGATGGGTAGGAGGAAGGGAGAGGCAGAGAAATATGGAATAAACATGATACACTGAACCCTCTGGGGTTTTTTTAAGATTGAGCTGAGAGATAAAATTCGAGGCTCAGAAAGACAACAATATCATTGACAAATAAGAATCGGAAGAGGCTGTTTAATCAGCATAACTCAGTGACCAGAGAATCTGAGAGAAATTGAGCCATGCCGCCCTTTTATTTATTGAATTAGTCAACTGCAATTTACACCTTGAAGATACGTCTGGCGCCTTCAATTTACCTTCGCGTAAGGTGACAACAGATTACACTGATACCAGGATGCTTCTTGCTGATCAAACACAGAAGTGAGAAAGAGATAGAGATAGAGAGAGAGAGAGAGAGAGAGAGATAGACAGGCACAGAGAGAGAGAGACAGAGAGAGAAATAGGCAGAGAGAAAGAGAGAGACATACAGAGAGAGGGAGTGTGTGTGTGTGTTTGTGTGTGATAGAGAGAGAGAGAGAAAGAGAGAGAAACAAACAGAAAGACAGATAGAGACAGGGAGAAACAGCGAGAGAGAGAGAGAGAGGGGGGGGGAGGGCAGAGAGAGACACATTTATAGACACAGATAGAGAGATAAAGAAGGTGAAAGAGACCACGAGAGATAACTAGGACCGTAGACAGATGAGCAAATGAAACAAAAGTAACGACATTGTTTGATTAATTTATATTTAAACTGCGAATACCACATAACCTTTACATCTTTCTCGTTTTTGAATCGCTGAAGCTTTTTTTTTGTAGTACAAAGATCACATGCATAAACATTACCCGATGTCCGTAATGCGGGCGTCATACACCTAATAACTAAACATGATAAAACCATTGCAAACATGCAAATCAATTTCAAACTTACTGCTCGAAGTAGCATGCACGTTTTAAACTTTAAAAGTTCTACAGTAAATCAGAGTTCTAAACTGACAGGTTGTGCCCTGTCTATATAGACATGTATAATGAAAATTTTGTTTGATATTTTTTTTATCAAGGCAGCATACATTACCATCATTCACCTGTTAATTGACTTGTTCGTTTGGATTAGGATTACTGGAAGATTCTTGTCAGACTTGGTGTAGATTCAGCCAGAAAATAAGTATTTTCGTCAATTCCTTGGTAACGCCCAATACTGTATATTAAGTCTATAATGAAAATCTAATTTTCCCTTGTGCTCTTAGGCCAAAAATGCAAAGGGAATTTTTGTTGTTGTTAACAGACAAATAATTCAATTTTTGACTAATTGTGTGAACTTTGGACACGTCGATCCTCCATTCATCTAAGCCGTACTTCTCAGAATAACTTTTAATAACTCCCCTTTCCTTAAAACATTGAACAAATTCAGAATTCGACAATCAACACTTGGTTTTGTTTATTGCGCCATGCCTTCCGACCCGAATGAAAGGTTCAACTAAATAATCTCCGTGAAGAGACCCACTTTCAATCAATTCACATTATGAAACATATGGGGTGTTGCAAGAAAGTTGCGATTGATTGCAAGTTGCAACTGATCGGTACTGACCAATCAAAATCATTGTTGCAAGCGCATCTTCTTGAATGGGCAGACCCTGAACCATTCAGAATGGTTGTTCTAATTTGCTTTAAAATTTGCAATTGATTGCAACTTTCTTGCAACACCCCAATAGTCAGTGTTTATATTGACCTATGATGTAAATAAATGATCAAGTTCGTTTTAATTCTCGGTTACTGGGCGACGAATTAATTAAAAGTTGGGGCATATATTAGTCCTTATCTTGGGTGTCTTGTTAGAAGGGTAGGGGCAACGGACATATGACCCGCTTCCTCGGCACTTATATAATTAATCCACCTAACATGATATTCTGATCGAAATAGATTAGAATAGAACAGAAAATGATAAAATAGATTAATTAGAAATGGGAAAACTCTCAAACGAAAAGATTTGCCACCAGCGGAGAAAAGGCATAATAATACTGAATACTTCATTGTTTCAGACATGGCAAAATAAGAATATATTAACGCTTCCTACAACTGGATCATCAAATTGATTATAAATTTGACTATCCGTGGATTGGTTAAAAGTTTTAAGAATTGTTTTCACAATATTATGAGGAAAAGATTCACGAAACCAAAACGTAAACACAGTTATTTTCTTAACAAACAATTTTTTTTAATGATAAATAAACGTCATATTCAATAGTCTACATAATTATACTTACGTTTACCCGTTAATTATATATGGAAGCCATTGAGTACATAGTCCTTTTTTACATATCTAAATAAAGTATAACTTGCCTTTAAAACGAATTTAATTTCCCATGCTCCGCAGAACTACGAAACAATAGATGCGAGTTTTCAAACATAGGGGGCGCACAACCATCCTTTTTGTTCGTTCATGCTGTAAGTCGCTCTATTTGCAATGCAATTTCTCGTTATCGTTTGCATATTGAGGAAGGAAGAAGAGAGAGAGAGAGAGAGAGAGAGAGCGCGCGCGATCAACCATATATTATATTTTTTGTTTTATTATAATTATACGCAGTAAGTTTTGTGGCTTTTCATGGCATAAGAAAATAAAAGAATATTTGCAGGAATTTTGTCAGTGAGGAAAATGGAACACAGACAATCAAAGACCGGAAATTATAGAGAGCAGAAAGAGAAAATAGTAGCAGAGTTGGAGGGAGAAAGGAGAGGGAGAGAGAATGAAATACAAAAAGAAATGCTTGAACTGAAATGATAACAATAAAAAAATTAACAACCTTCAGGTACATCTTTTGTAAGAAAGCAAGATCCTACCAAATCTTGACTAAAAAAATAGTATGAATTTTTAATTTAATTACTGTTTGCCTGACATGCGATATCCTCTTATAATTCTTGTTGATTAAGTTTTGAATAAAAATCACATTTAGGCAAAGTCAAAGAAAAGAAAAATCAATAAAGCGAATAGATCATATCAAAGACAAATGCTACGAGAATGACAATGTATAAGTCATCTTTCTTTAGTCCTTGCATCAGATTAAGTAATTCAGGTTAATTCTGTTAGACCTATAAATAATTAATGGAAAACTTTTACCGCCTGTATAGACGACCCGCATGGACTACAAGTATTTAAGCTAGGTCATGATTTGCATTTTGATTAGAACGAAGAACGGGAAAAGCAAAAGGCGGCTAGGTCCTTTATCAAGAATGACTTACTTTGTAAGGCCACAGAGATTGATCGTTAAAATTTCTCTCTCCATACCGGATAAGAATGGTCAACTTAGCTTGGTAAAATATCGAAACCTGAATCTTTATTCATGCTTTTCTAAATCCTCCTCTTGTCTTTATCGTATTCAATTATTGTTGTTGTTTTTATTCATTTGCATCAAATACTTTAGATATGAAAGGTCAAATCATAAGTGGTTATTTTTTTAGGAATAAAGTTGATATCATCGTTGATTGATTTCGATTTATTTTTAAAAATCTAATTTTCTTCCATTGTTATATGGAGCAAAATTAACAAGTTTCGTTTTGCTGAATCCGTGCGATCTAACACTATCGAGGTGCAATTATCATCAATACATATAAAACGGTTAACCACCATAAAGTCTATAAAACACAGTTTGCTCAATTACAA
This sequence comes from Heliocidaris erythrogramma, assembly GCA_025617745.1. Taxonomy (NCBI): domain Eukaryota; kingdom Metazoa; phylum Echinodermata; class Echinoidea; order Camarodonta; family Echinometridae; genus Heliocidaris; species Heliocidaris erythrogramma. The sequence continues at coordinate 7,970,230 of CM046861.1, forward strand.
AAGGTCGAGGAATACAAAATGGATCTGTTTGATTATTATACCCTAAAGTGAATGAGTACACATCAAAAAGTGTTAATACACCCATTAGAACAGCTGAAATGGGGATTGGAGTTGCAATAAAGCCATCATCTCCCACACTTGGACCAATTTGCTTATTGACTTGCCGCTATTATTGCGGTTTTTACACCTCTTTAATCATTGTCGATATTATACACTCGAAATCAATGAAATAGTTTTAAATATAGTAGGGCCGAAGGTCGAATAGTCTGAGGCAGTCCTGTTTGCACTATAATATGAAAATATGTATGGATTCTAGAAGACAATGGAAATATTGTTTAGATTGGTGTTTGTACAACGGTAATATAAATTCTTCCAGATGTGTCGTGGTCTAGTGGAAAAGTCGCCGGGCTGTGGATCAAAATGGTCATAGGTTCGAGTCCCCTCTGACATGGCTGAGAGACTAACGCCCTCTGGCAACACATTAATCTACATTACAACTGCCTTTGCCCCTCATACATTTGAATTGTTGCAAATTGTGGCAGGAACATTTCCCGGCAAGTAGAGATATTGTAGGCTACAGTCCACAAGACCGACAGCCCAGGAGACCGAGGGCAATAAAACTTCACCAGCCTCAATGAACTCACACTGTGGTGCCGCCGCCGAGCCTTTTTTTCCTTTGCAAAGAAAAGAAGTACGGGAAGAAAAAAAATATATATTCAAATGATATAATCCCTCCTATATTTTAACAGGAATCGCGTCACGGTATGTGTGACATTAAAACTAATACGTCTGAACAATATCTTCTGGTCATGTTTTTGCTTCCTAACATACAGACGGTCATGACGGTCCATGTTGCTTGGTGTAACTAATCTCCAAGAAAACCTCTTGCCTTTGGCTTCTAACCCACGCGGATAAGGCTGTCACGTCACTCTCATTTTGAAAATCATCTTTTAGCCTAATTTCAGGTAAGAATATTTTCTCTTCTTCTTATTCATTCAATTTGATAACGAAATTGATAATAAACACATTTCAAATTTGACACTGTACACATAATTTCCCGCCGCAGACGACATTTCATGCTTTTCAGCGCCGTTTTCGGATGGCGATGATAATCTTGAGTTCGAAGACGCGAAGCTTCTTTTCAAGAAAATCAGAGACCGCATCTCCAGAAGAGGCAAAATATTTAAAAAGCTGTATGCATTTCAGATCGGTAGTGTATATCGTTATGGTCACGTTGAGCCAATAATTTTTAGCTTAATTTCCTTGCATGTCAATTAACCGAGATTTAGGCTAGATGAAAGACAGCTAACTGATTTCCCTACATCAAAAATTTACAAATAACCTAGATTTTACTCCAATAAACATCTAGTTTTTTTTTTTTTTTTTACTCTGAATTTCTTTTGGCAGACTTAAATGCGAAACTAGAAAATCGATCAAGCTATGAGAATCAACGCAATTATATTTGGCAGTATCATTATAATCGGCTGATGTAGTCATTAAAAGAAGTGAATAATTATACTTGCGAAATTTTAGACAAACAAACCGCCAGGAAAGGTATATTCAGGAAAACTGTGAAACAAGAAGATGAAGAAGACGAAGAGGAACACATGAAGATAGATTAGAAAGAAAAAAAAAAGATTTAAAGAGAAGAAAACGATGAAAAGTGAAGAATTACGAAGACAAAATTAGAAAAGGGAATGAATAAAGGAAAGGAAGGTCTGACAAAGAAAAATTATGAATTACACAGTAAAAGGCCACGATAAAGGTGATTATATACAGAGCAAATAAGAGGAAATGAAAGGAGGGAAAAATCATACCCCCGAAACAACAAACAAACAAACAAAAACAAAACAAAACAAAATAGAGACACAAAACACTTGTAGAAGTTAAAGAATTATTAACACAAAATTGGCGAAATATAAAAAAAGATGAATAAAAGCAATTTTGTTTTCTTTGATATGTGTTGATAAATGGCAAAGCTAATATAATAAAGTGCCCTATTTAGTATTCAGTACGTATTTCTCTAGTAATTGAAATCTCCGCAAAACTTTTATTTAATATTGTTTCCAATCACTTTTTTTTCCCTGCAGTGAAATTTACCTTTCTTATCTTTTTTTAAACTCTAAAATGATAATCCTGCTACCAAGAAAGTTTGTATCGCACCACTGACGGTAATCCACCACACCACTCAGAATATCTGCGAAAAGTCTTTAATGCATGGGGAGCATGAAAAGATCTTTACGAATTCAATCCATGTTCGCGAAATGATTTTGCAATAGATTGGGGATTTCTACTTCATACCATTGGATTACCATAGTAATTTATGGTTCCAACACGTAACAAACACGGAGCTGATTTCTTCTCCATTAATAAGGTAATTATAATGTCTTAGGTATTTCATGTCACGACCATTTTATTGCGATGTCACACGAAGATACGGGAAGAGCTCTTAAGCTCTAGCTTGTCTGTAGATAGAGTTGGTATTCCCAATGAGTTACCCTTCATTGCACTTGTTTTCAATGAACTTTTGTTTTTGCTTTACCTGAAGTTGGTTCACTAATACTTTCCTTTTCCTTTTCCAGGGATACCCACCCCAGACTCAGTGTCAGACTCGTCATTATCTGATATTTAAAGTATAACTATGGTAACGTCTTTTGAAAGGTTGAAATAATATAGTTTACAGTGAAATCTATCCATCTATCTATCTATCTATCTATCTATCTATATATCTATCTATCTATCTATCTATCTATCTATCTATCTATCTATATCCTATAGCTTGGAGGCCGTTGGGTCGACAGTGTGATGGATCTTGAGACATAGGTTCTCCAAAACTTTCTCTCTTCAGCTGTTCTAGAAAGCTGCTCAAAAGACATTCCTGTCCACAATGAAATGCATAAATAAGTTATGCATAAATGTAAATGCATAATGTTAATACATAAATGTTACAATGGACTGCATAAATTATAAAGTTTTCTCCAGGTAAATACGGCAGGGAAAACATTCGCTAAACGATGACAGCATTATAAACATTAACGACACTTTTAACACTGCATTTATTATCAGTGTAATTATCTATTCCATTAATATTACAATTTGTTTTTAAATGTTAAATCAGATCTGGCTAGGTATATAAAATGCGTCTAGGTTCATGCATGTACATTTCAGACTTTAGACTAGACTTAAACTTTTACTTAGAGCTACAATAAAGCACAAGTTTGAGATAATTATATGAATGAAATTTTAAGTGTTTTTAGTTGCATTTTCACGACGCATATTTTCAGAAGGGATTTCTGCGACCTTTGGCTTTGGGTTTTTTTCCAGCTTGTCACGCCACCAGTAATTGGTGTTGGTCCCCTAAGATAACTTTCCTCATCAAATATACATGAGGTCGGAGAGTTTTAATGAAAACGGTATTAAGGGGCTGCTACGGGGAAATCGCCTCGAGGTGGATGGCAGGCGAGCAATAGTGAATGATATCCAAAACACCCTAATCCAATATTCAACGAATCTCTTTGCTACCAGGGGTTTGATCTGAAACAGGTTTTTGTGAGATTTAAAGCAAATACTCTCACAAGCGCCATTACTTGATCTAGTTTAAACGAATCACTTGCTGTCCGTGGATGATCAGTTCTTGGGTCTTTACAGTCGGAATACATGGTTCGAAGATGTCGTTTTGCGACGAGAACGGAAATCTTCTTAAGCTCTGATGATCCTTCTCGAAATGATATGCATTTTCATTTTCAGCAGAAAACCAAGAAAATTGTCACTTCTTGGTGCAGTAAAGCTTTAACGAAAGAAAATATTATTAAAATATGGTCAAATTGATACTAAACTTCTTCTCAATGATGACTATATTTTGGTATTCAGATCTCATATAATCCAGCTCAGTCATCGTTGATTAAAAAAAAAAAAGACTTCCATTTACAGAAGCAATTTTTTTTTACAGTAGGCTTTATTGTATTTTACTGTACATGGTCTCCTGGAATACAGTTTTATAACTGACTATACGACATTTTTAGGAGTTCAAATGAATAGATATATAGAAAGAAATAAGGAAAAAAGAAAGGCAGAAGCTTGCCACAGAGACTGTCTTTCATTTCATCTTTATAGTCAAAGCAGTACACTTTTCGAGAATCGCATATCCAACTGTTAAAAAAACCTTTTGGCCTTGCACTTCTCTCTGACTTGCTATTTGTTATACATGCAGCGCACAACCTGAAAGTGCGTTTGTATCTCCTGGAGTGATTGTACAATTACACCAAAGACAACATAAATGTAACTAAATCCATTTGTAGGTTCAGCTAAATTTGGCGAGTATTACCAGCGACGTATTTTGGTTTCCACCGACGGAAAAAGTTCACCTGCCTTTTAGAATAAGTTAAGTTAAGCAATGCTTCCAATCTGGGAAATATTGTACCCTTCCAGGTTGGATATTGTGTCAAAGAATGCGCAATGGGGGTAGTGGGAGCCGAGGCGCATACGAGTATGAACATTTTAATTCATGTTTGCTGGACGAATACACAATGGGGGTGGGATCGAGCCGAGTACTGCGTGAGAAGATGTATGTGCCCCGTTCATAATCAACGACAGTGTATTTGATTCCTTTTTAGCTATATAGAATCAGACAAGTATATACAGGCATATAATGTTGTTGTTGTTATTGTTGTATTTAATACTTTTTAAAGTTTTAAAACTGTAGGTTCATACAAATACATGCACACCTTCGATTTTTTTTTTTATTAATGCAAGGTTTATTTCATCTCATTTCCAAATACAAAACAATATGATTTACAATGTACAAAATCATGAAATGAAAAAGGAACCTACTGGAAAGCATAGCTTGTTTGTGTAGGTTCCCAAGAATAAATATAACATTAACATAATTATCTTTTATAACATGGAAAATTGGAAGTGAAATGCGTATTCTTAAAGGGGTATGCCGCCATGCAAATGCCGTGTGCTAATATAATCCTCGGCATCATCGTCCATGTTGTCATTAGGGTCATTATCATCCTCCTAAAAAGATACGTCTGTCATAATAATTCTTCATGAGTCGTGCTTCTACCATCATCCTTCCAACATCGTTCCGATATTCATCATATCGTATATTGATCTTAATAGAATGTCAAGAAAGTATGATCTTTAACAGTGATGCCAAATTAGCAGAATATCAAATTCAGAGCATCCACTTGCATTTCTGAAGGTATTATGACTAAAACTACCAGCACCGTTGCCGTCATTATCACCACTACTCCTATTACCATTATCATCACTACCTCATTCATGACTTCATTTAACATCATGATCATGATCATCATCGTCATCATCATCATCATCGGCAGCAGCAGCAGCCTCTTCGTCGCCATTGTTTAGTTTGATATACTGTGACTCAGCATTAATTTCGCCATGATACCCATGATGTTCGTCAACGACTTGTATCTTCGTACGGACATTCGCTGTTACCTACCGTCGCCGTCGTCGACTAGCTTTTCAGATGTGAAGAGGGCCGCTGTATGTTGTAGGGGATTGATGTACACGGTGGTCACGCATGCCTACCGATCCAGGCGCCATTGCCAGAGATTGTCCGCCCCTGATGAATCGGCGAATTAAGCGACCATATCGCAATCCCACCAACCCCCATTCATAAAAGGCCTAGCTGGCACCCATGTCAGCAGTAGTGCAGTCGGATTTACCACAAATAACATTTCGTTAGTGGCAGAAACAAGCGCATTAATTTCTTGGCAGAAACATTTCGAGGGATTCCAGGGTGATAGCTCCTGACCGCGTAATAACTTTGCAAAGCCTTTCTTCTTTTCCCCAGTAAGATATAGACATATCTGCCGAGATATTACACACAAGTGGATAAAAGTAAGCTCATTCATTTGACGGAAAACGTTTGCAATTTGAATTGATTGATTCAAGAGTAGTATTATGTGAAAAGCTTGGTGTTTGCTCTATCCGTTTCGGAACACAGCATTTTGATCAATCAGGGAGCGGCAGATTTTGACTGGTACAGGGTGATTTATAAATGAACTTGGGTTTGGAATTGAAAGAGAGAGAGAAAAAAAATGAGAGTGATATCTATAAGGGGAGTCGGAGAAGGTGGATGAATCTGCAAAATGTCTAAAAGATACAAATTGAATCCAAAGCGAGAAATGAAATCATATTTAAATGGATATTTCGCAAATTGGATACCACTTGCGGTTTTGTTAGGGAGGTATTAGGGTTGAGACCGGATGCGAGTCATAACGATGCGGAGTAGATAGGAGACGGGGAGCTAGCGGGGATAGTGTTGACCCATTAATGTGTGATACACCAATCTCCAGTTTAGATGGATGGGTGTAGACGACCCCATTACAAGAGACCAAACTAAGAAATATCATATGAGAAGGCACGATTCAACGAAATAGCGAAGCCGCCCTATTTTCCTTGTAATTCCATTTCTACATTTCTCATTCCAATTTGCCACGATCACTTTTTTCACTTTTGTTATTCCTCGAATAAGCAAAAAGACGGCCAGGTTATTATTTCACCCCCCCCCCCTCTCTCTCTCTCTCTCTTCTGTCTTGTCTGTTTGTCTGTCTCGCTCTGTTCTAATTCTCACATTTTGAAAGATATATTTCGAATTCGATTTTCATTATTTTTTTTTCTCTCTCCCCTTCCCCTCCCCTCTCCCTTGATATCTTTTGAATGAACTATACTTGTGTCTTTAGTCATATCACGTTGAATTTCTTTGTTATCTTTCATATCCCCAACATCTCACCCTTTTTTCTTTCTTACTTGTGGAATTTCTCTGTAAGATCTATCCATAAAGTTTTTAATTGTTGTCGTCAGAGAGGGAATTCGGTTTAAAGGTGTGATTATGTGATTAACTAGAAAATATTCATGCATAGAATACATATCTTTTTACGTACAGGAGCATTTTATTACTGAATATTAAGTAGTTTATACAGAGGTAATATAATAGAAAAAGTGATGAGAGAGTGAGAGAAAGAGAGAGAGATAGAAAGAGAGAGGAAGAGAAAGGAGAGTAGATGGAGAGAAGAAGAAGAAGAAGAAGAAGAAGAAGAAAAGAAAAAGAAGAAGGAGGAGAAGAAGAAGATAGAGGAAGAAGGAGAAGAAGAGAGAGATAGTTAGCGTGGTTAGAGAGAGAGAGAATAAAAGAGAAAGAGAAATAAAGATAAAGTGTGTGTGTTTGTGTGTGTGTGAGAGAGAGAGAGAGAGATTTTATGTGGGTTGAGAAGTATATTCTGTGCTAAGTAATGTCTGCGTCATGAGCTGTAAAACAGGCATAAAACATTTGAAATCAAGAAATTACATACAGATATCCATAAGCAAATAAAAATGACATGAATGCAGCCATAAAAAGAGAACATTAAGTGGGATAAAGCGGGGAGAGGAAGGAGGGGATGGAATGCATAGATGAATCAGAAAAGTATCAAAGGGCATGAAAGATAAAAATTTAAGTCGTGACAATCGATTAGGAGAGAGTGAATGGGAGAGGTCGGAATGGAGATGCGGCTGAGAAGATGAGGGTATTATCCTAGATACTGGAGCAGCCACAATCCAAGGCAACATCCATTCACATAACGAACAAGGCTAACTCCGATAAGACAACGACTTTCATTATATCTCCCGAAGATATGCCCGCTTCTTATCTCTTACATCTCTATTTTCGAATTGTCTGATTGCATTGAAGATCTCTCCCCAAGCATAATAGCTCTTAAGAAACAACCGGTTCTGTTTTGCGCGCCTTCTTTCAGCATCTCGATCACATTTTTTTTTTTTTTTTTTTGAGAGAGAGAGAGATGGAAGCCGTTGGATTCATCTCCTCTCTATTCAAGTATTGGTGGATTTTGTTGTTTCAAGTGTTGTTGGCAGAATAGAGAGAAGCTTTTCACGACAAATCTATTCGATTCGATAAACTGGCAGACGACACCAAGTGTAGATATGGATGACACTTATGGCCTAAAAATAAGAGCGCGAAAGAACGGTTCAGGCGCATTTTTTCCCCCTCTGTCTCTCGCGGCCGCGTCGTGGCATCACGGCTAGCGCTTCCCATTATGACAACGATTGGTCGAGGGGGGGGGGGGGGGAGATACCAATCTATGGATTTCTTAGATATGATATGCCACAATGTCGCCAGCTCTTTCTTATGTTCCTACATTAAGATTTCCAGAACCCTTAGTAATCCCATAGGGATACTTCCTCTACCATAAAAAGAACAAACCAAATTTCTTTGCTTGCTTATCATTTGGTTTTCAAGGTGATATAGCTCTCATACTCAAAATTCAAAGGTGGATTTCAAAACACCGCTCTGGATGTTTGCGAGGATGACAAAATGTTATTAAGAATCGCTTCCATTACTACAGATTTGCTTCGAAGTGTCTTGGGAATTCAAATTCGATTCTTGATTGGCTGACAAAACGGCGACAGAATACTAAGAACATGGATGGCATAAGGCTTCTCTTTCTTTCGGTTTGATTTTCTATTTCTTTAAGTGGTCAAAAATGAAATTGCATAACGCTTCCGCCATTTGGGAAACACTTATGAATGTATATATCGGTTATTTCCCCCTTCATAGTTTTTGTCTTGGCATGAACAGCATTCACTAGTGAAAGGTAATTGGTAAATCACTACTATCACTATTACTATACTATCACTACTACTACTACCTACTACTACTACTACTACTACTACTACTACTACTACTACTATTACTACTACTACTACTATTACTACTACTACTACTACTACTACTACTACTACTACTACTATACTACTATTACTACTACTACTACTACTACTACTACTACTACTACTACTACTACTATTACTACTACTACTACTACTACTACTACTACTACTACTACTACTACTACTATTACTACTACTACTACTACTACTACTACTACTATTACTACTACTCCTCCTACTACTACTACTACTATTACTACTACTACTACTACTACTACTACTACTATTGTACTACTTTAGTAGTTTTACGTAGGCATAAGGTAATGTTAGTAATGCACCCGATCTTGTCATTAAAACTAAACTTTTAAATACATCTCAAATTTCAAGCTTATTCATAAAGGCATCAAGTCCATCCATTTTTATGCCGACAGTGTATTACTATGAAAACTAATAATATCGATTCGAATGTGAGCTGAACAAATACACAAAGAAGAAAAAAATTACTTAATTCTTTACAAGTGCGAACACTGCCCTCTTCATGATCTTCTGAATGGTAACAGAAAAGGAAAAAAAAGAAGAAGAAAAAAAACTGAATTCTTCACAAGTGCGAACATTGTCCTCTTCTGAGTACACCAGCACCACCATCAAATATTTAACCCAAGACCCACCCCACCTTTAAACAAAAGTAAATACTTCCTTAGAAGAACATATTTCTGTATTTCATCTCTCTTTCCTCCAACTGCCCAAGTTGGATGTTACAGCTGTGTCGGTGTTTTGACCTACGTTAGCTAATGAACGTCGACATTGTGTATTCCACGCGTCTTTAAGACGAATATCTTCATTAAAAAACTTCTTTATTTGATTGATTTCCGGAGATGAAAAGCCTTTTTTAAATCCTGCTTGCTTTCTAAGTCTAATTGTCATTTTGTTCTGTACAACCATGATCCTGTATTTTTAACATCATAAAGAAGAAAACAAGGCGGCGACCAATTTCACAGGATTCGGGAAAATCGAGATAAATTGATGCTCGGAGCGCGCCGCATTAAGAGCGCTGAAATCGCGCCATCAATTATGCCCGCTACATAAATCAGTGCAAAACTCCGACAGAATAAAACATTCGGAATCAAAAACAATCTTTGAAATAAATCAAGATTTTCCCATCTTAAATTCAAATTTAGTACCCTTGCACTTTGCAGGTTCAAAATACCCCTCTAAAACGTGGAAAGTTAACCAGTTGTGGCGAGATCAGGGGAATAAGCGTTGGACAGAACAGTTGCAAATGGCCGGGCTACTCACAAACCGTTAAATCGCAGCTCGCTCGCGTGTTGTTGAAGGATATTTAATCCTCATCTGCGATTAGCTCTGATTCATCCACGACACTTAATCCCGTCTCCCTGGCTCAATTAAACGCATAACAAATGGGGAGCATTTTCTGCAATTTCAAACGTCATAACTCTCCACCCTACAATGAAAGACGGATGTGATTCTGAGATTTGTATACTTCTTAAGATATTGGCGCGCTTTTATCGTGATTTGTGGGTTAAAACAGGCGATGCCATAGAGCCTATAGAGAGCAGGCAACTTGCAAAAGCAGCACGCTATAACAAACATGATAGATGATAAAAATATCTCGTCTTCTACATGTTTATATAAATTTATAGTTTCCATCTATTTTGCAAATACGGTCAGTATTGTGAAGTCCTTCAGCTGTACACATGACATGCATGATAAGAACCACATGAAATCACGGTAAGCGTACGGGCACAATGTCGACAGGACTGCAGACCATTCTTGACCGAAAAAAGAGACCCTTTCTTTGACTAAATATTGATAATTAAAAATTTCTCGGGGGGGGGGGGGCTGCTCTACCCGCCCCTTCCTCAGAGGTCCAAAGTGCTAACAAAAGAATGACGTAATCGGGAACCCCCTATACCGTGAAATAGCGATTCAAGCACTTGAAGTTTAGTTGAAAGGATTAAGAGTTTTAATCAATACCCGTATATAATGAGAAAATGCATTCTACTTATACTGTCTCTTTCGACCCAGATGTAGTTATTATTCACATAAACGTATCGTGGGATGAGAAGAAACTATATTTTAATGGAAAAAATAACAGCACTTAAAAAAAATAATTAACAGAATATGGCTTAATCGAAATCCCCATGAATATTTATCCCAATGAAAATAGTGTAATTTTTTTTCTTCTAAGCTCTCTATGAAAATCTGGTTTTAATAAAGACCCCATCACGTAGGGACTCTAACAGGGAAAATCGTAATTATACAATGATTATTTCCTGTTTAAAAATTAATCTATCAATTCAATTTGCAGCGCCATAAATATATACTCTCATTTCTAATCTAGATACATAATTTCTAGGACGAAGAAACAAAATTATTTTTATAATCTGATCGATGCCATTTTTAGTAAGCTATGATTAGAGAAAAAAATTATCATTATCAACTCGGAAACGATAAAAAAAATTAAGCTGAATTTACTGATGAAGTTGAAGACTAGTCATGTCATCGTATTGAAACTGTGTGGAAAGACTGATAATGTAGTACATAACAATAATATTTATGTTTGTGTTTATTCGAATACGGCATTAAAAAAACCTGCCTTTGGCCGCAAAGCTGTTATTCAGCAATTCCGTACATAACTTTATTTGAAACAATAATAAAAAAATAACAATAACAACAACAAGAAATATTTACAACAATTTACAAGACTACAAAAATAAAAACAAAATTTGCAACTGAACAGAGAATGAAAGAGAGAGAGAGAGAGAGAGAGAGAGAGAGAGTGAGAGAGAGAGAGAGAGAAAGATAGATAGTATATATATTTATATATATAGAGAGAGAGAGAGAGAGAGAGAGAGAGAGAATGATTTTTTTAATTAAGTTTTATTTAGGCTTCCCACATATTACATTAATATTTTTGTCTGTCGTATACCAATATTTCTCGAAAATGTCTACCTTGTTTAGCGTACATAATACACGATTTTAGTTCTTCATACCAGTATGTTTTTAACGGACTCTTTTGCTCGTAAAATCTAAATTGTCTTTGATGTAAAAAAAGGGACAAATAAACTTTAAACTTCAAACTTCAAACTCCAGTAGGTAATGGGTTAATAACGAAGATAAGTGGTTGCAACATCGACACAATATAGTGTTTTTATGTTACTTTAATCGTGTTGATAATATGGAAACCGAAATATCATGGATGTGTGTTCAACATCTTTTACTATCTATTTTGATAGGGTAAACATCGGAAAAGATAAAAAGATTTAAGCGAGAAGTTAAAAGGGTAACATTTGCTCTACAACACGAACTATAAAGTAATATCAAATATGATGTACATACATGTATATCAAGACTTACCAAAAAGTAGACATTTATCTGTTAATGTGTTTGCTGATAAGTAGCTCGCTTTTTAAAGAAGGAGCTTTTAATAAGTCAAGACAAAAATATAAATTTGCATCCTTTGAAATCCCCCGCTTCACTTTAATTATAAGTCAATGTGTTTCAAATCACTAATCGACTGTGTGTGTTCTATGCAGAAAAAGACGAAATTATTTCTTATGTGCTTGTAACTGCAGATGTCGATACACAAAGGAGTTAAAATTGAAATACGATTTAATTGAAATGAATATTTTATTTCGTTTACATCTGGGGGACTCTTCTTGACACAATATAATGAAGCTACTAAGCGGTTGAGTGACAGAAATGACGCGGGTCCATCTGACTGTTGCGTTTTCTTAACGCAAACTCCTCAATTTAGAGATAAAGTTTAAAGGACCTATGAAATGCAAGTACATTTTGATCTTTGATGATGTGTATAGTTCTGTACATCACAAAATTTACAACCATTTGATCTGAATATGTGTCATATATTTTAAAATATTTTTTGTAATTATTTTATTTTACCTGCTAAGCCCCGCCCCTACAAAATCCTTTGGAGTCTGATTCTTCACATGATATCATCAGTCAATCATCAGTCACCTAAAACAAGGCTGTTTTGTACTTGCTCACAATAGCATCGTGTGTTTTCATACAACAGATTTTCAGTACCTTTCTTTTCCTGTGATGCTGGAGAATTTCTGACATAGCATCTGCTATTGTGGTTGAGAGTTTATGAGTTGGTATTGTATTAAATCATGCGATGCTATTGTGAGCAGGTGCTAAACTGAGGGATAGGTACATACCAGTGTCTATTGTTTGGCTTGTTTTAGGTGACTGATGATTGACTGATGATGTCATGTGAAGAATCAGACTCCAAAGGATTTTTTAGGGGCGGGGCTTATAAAATAAAACAATTAAAAAAAATATTTAAAAATATATGATGTACAGAACAATACACATCATCAAAGATCAACAGGTACTTGCATTTCATAGGTCCTTTAAAGATAAAGTGTAATTGGGCATGGGATTATATTGTGAAAGACAAATATCTAGAAATCATTGAGAAAGTTTTATAATGTAGTACAAAGGAATGACTGTGTATTGTGAGGTTTCTGAATTGTTAGTATGATAGAAAACTAACCGAAATCTTGCAGGTAAATCACATAATAACATCACTCAAAGATATGGATAATGTGGGACTAAACATTATGATATCAAAATTCATTCCAATGTTTCAAGCTTTTCTAGTCATATTTGGAATATGAAGTGATTAAATAAGCAATTTATTTCATGTGATAATGTTTATATTATATCATTTCACCTAAGACTGAACAAAAAAGAATGAGAAAGATCCCACAAAATATGTTTACCTTTATCAAAACTCAACTTCCCCTTTAAACGACTAGTGTATTTGCTAACCAAACACTATGAGGCGCCCAGAGATCATTACGCGTGCCTTAAGAATTCGTTTAAATGTTGAAAGAGCTTTGTTCGATTGGCGGTAATGGGTACATATTGAGCATAGTGATATACAATATACAGAACATAATTATAGAAGTCACTAATTACATAATTAGACAATCGGCATTAAGTGGGAGTGTGGGTGACGTTCAAAAAGAATGTGAGATAAGGAGAGCCAGAGAATGAGAGCTAGAGCTAGAGAGAGAGAGAGAGAGAGAGAGAGAGAGAGAGAGAGCGGGTGGGGGGGGGGGGAATAATGAAATTTATCCTTAGAATGGTTACTGACACATATGCTAAAACAGAATGAGCAAACAAAACAGAAAATAAATAAGTCAGGCCTATATTTGTTAAGTATTCGGCCACATAAAATAAAACCTAATAAATATTTTCTAAGTGTTATTTCACCGGTTGATTTTTAAAAAAATCATCGATACAAGAAGAAAGATACGTTAAAGTGATTACCGGTACATTCTATTCTAGAACAGAGAAATATTCGCAAAAAGACAATATTTTTAATCTCGTTTATGTGGCTGCAAATTGTGTTCATGTTCCCCACGCTCGATACTCGTACAATTCACTGGGACGAAGCAAATATAAAAGATTGTCAAGGGGGAAGGGGGAGGGCGAGAGAGAGGGGCGAATTTTTTCCCCACATAAAACGTTTCCCCAGGAAAATTATTTTAGGGATTTCCACTGGCCGTCTTCACACTCTCTGGGAGAGGAGAGGTGGGGATCGGGAACTGTAGTTTCCCTTTTCCCAATTTTTTTTTTTCATCGGGAATTATTTTCTATTTGGACATCTCGTCGGTCCCCTGACGACTGATAAAGGTCTCCTACTCTACAACATCTTGCTTTATTAATTAATAGTCAATTGAACGAACTACTATATCCCGGTGTCAAAATTCGATCACGTCGATAAGGATTGGCTGGAGAGAGATGACCACGCCCTGGTGTGGACTCTACTCTACCACCAGTTTGACACGCATCAATCCATCCTCCAAGATGCTTCGATTCAAAGAGAGAGTGCCACTTTTACCCATCACCATTCTTTGTACAGGGCGAGACGTTGAGATGTACAGACGTCAATATGTTTACTAAAAAGCTAATGAGAATCGTTTTCCCACCATCGTTCTTTAGTTGTGTGAATCTAGTAGATCTTACCAATAAACCTATAGAACAACACTTTAAAATTAGCCGTAAAGACAAGAAGGGTGAATTTTAATAGACTTATCTATTTATCGACCAGAAGATGTCTCACAGATTATATACACAAAAAAAGGTAAGAAAGAAAAAAAAAGAAAAAGAAATTTACATCCAAGCAAAAGATATCTTGCATGCATTTTCATAGCTAAAGACCCATTTACACATTATAGTTTTCAATTGTAACTTGTTCATTTGCGTAAAGGACTTAAAACTAATTGTATTATTTTGTTAGGAAATGATGTTGACGTGATAAAACTGCATAACAAATCTTTGGGTTTATTACAAAAAACAGCTATCTGCGATTATTTGAAATATTTTGTTCTCGATCATAATCGATTATGATGCAAATTGTATTTCGATACTTTGTTCAATGTTGATGAAATCCTTATTTTTGGAGGCAAAGAACAAAAACGTAAAAAGACGTTAACTGCGTTTTCTGTTCTCTGAAATCCTTAGGTTATAAAGTATCTTCATGTCTATCTTTTAGACACAGTGAATAGAGAGCCTTTACAACCCTAACTTTATCTTTGGAAAGACACCTATGTTGTATGGCGACAACCTGCAATTACAGTATAGTAGCTAACTGTTTGTCTTGGCAGCTCATACAATGACACTATCGAAGCAAAATACACTAGTTAGTAAATAGAACATATGCCATGATTCGAACTCCATAGTCTGAAAAGGAATTGGATAATATAAATGAATTGCCTACAATGATTACCATTTTGAACGGGTGATTATCAAACTGTGTCGTGAAATAGTAGAGATGCCTTTTTGCAAGATGCCTCCTCTGTTGTGTACCTTTGAATCTATTCTTTCCATTGTTTAAATATGTGGACCCACTTAAATGTCAATTTCTATAGTCTACAGAGGCGCTGAAAATAGCTTTAAAAAGTATATGTTGATTTTATGATCTTGACCATTTGTAAAGAAAAGAGAAAGAAGATATCTAATAATGAAAGCTTTACGATAATAACTTAAAGGAGAATACGGGGTGACGTAACAGCCCACGTGACCAAGGAGAAAGGTAGGGAAGAAACTTGCGGACTGAAATGTAAATTTGGAATTAAAGAATATTTTTTTTTAGAAAACATAATGGTAAGCTGCCGAAAGCTGCTGGAAGCTACTAAAATGAGTTCAGCATTTGTACAAAGGATTGCAGAAAAGGAGGAGGAGATTAATAAAACCCAAAACAAAACAAAACAAAAACGCAGGGGTAGCTAATCCAGAAGGTAGCAGCTCTGGGTGGCGGTCGCCAGACCGAGCCCGCAATAATTTGGCCATAAAACTTGCTCAAGGAAAATAGGCTAATAACGGCCCCCTTCTAAAGCGAATGTTTATGTTGCGTCCTTCTTTCGTCTTTCCGACAAAGAAACGTACATAATTTAAAGGTATACCATCATGGAACTAACATCACATTTTCTTGAACAATTTGAAAGCAGCTGATATGAAATAATTGCCTTAAATTTCAGTCGCGCAAACATTTTAAGATATTCTGATAGCTTTAATTCTGAAATGTTGGTGGCTAAAGGAAATGGAAGAAAGGGTGATCTTAGAAAGATTTTTTTCTGTAATCAGTGAAACTATACTGAATGGGAGATGAGAACCGTTTGTTCTCAGTTCGTCAATGAACTTGCAAAGAAACGTGCGCTATGTACAGTGACGCTTTTATTTACATTGGTTTCGAAACACTTGATTGGTCATGTTGGTTGTAGAACTGAAGCGATTCAGTTTTACGAATGCACACTCTCTTTAACCACTTCAAAAGAATCGGCAGACCCGATTTTAATGTTGGTATGTTTAAAAGGGTCCGTTAAAGAGGGAAAGATTTGTTTACGGGTTGAACGAGGTATGACAGGAGCTAGCCACACGCTACGGTGAAAACACTTTCATCTCCCTGGCACCTCGGTCATGACTGATTTCATAAATTGACAATTGACCTCCAACATAACGAAGAATTGTGAGTTTAGGATAAAAAGTTGCCAAGGTTGGCGACATTATCGGTTGTTTTTATTATTTGACTGAAGTGTTGGAAATAAAAATGGGGCAAGACAAACAGAATAAGTGATTTCTGAAGGCTCGTGCTTCGACAACGTGTCACTGTTCAGTACCCAGTGGCGTAGCCATGTATGGTAGGGGCCGCATGCTCCAAAATCGAATGGACCCCGCCCCAACCCCGCAAAACAGGGGGAATGGAGATGGACAAGGGACGGGGAATGGAATGAGCCCTTCGCACACATTCATCCACTTGGTCGCTTTGGTCCCTCGAATTTCTTCAAACTAGTGACGCCCCTAATGTCATCCATTGCCTCTCCCGTGACTGACCATACGCTACGCCTTTCTGTCCGTACCCTTGCTACAAATACATATACAATAGTCTGCCCTCAGCAGATATAGCTATACGATCTCATCAACATCATGTACAACGATGGAAGTATTACCGGGTATCATTACTTTGGTACTGTATACATGTTTAAAAAGCAAGTGAAAGCATGCACATTAGTATAAACAATGAAGATTACTTTCTGTGTCCTACATTAATATGTTATGACTGTAAAATGAATTACAGAACAGAATAAAATCAATTGGATATTTAGAATCTAAGCGACTAAGACAGTGTTTTATGTAAGTAAATCGGTAATAATTATATATGATGGGGAAAAAATAAGGTAAGTAACGTAGACATGGCAACTGTGCACTTCATCCAATGTTACATAATGCATCATACATTGTAGCAAAATTAATTAACAGAAAAAGAGAAATACGTGTATTTTGAAGTTTCATTCAATTTCATGTGATTCCCTGTTGATGAAACACATTGTAAATATGCAAACAGCCAAACAGGTCTTCGTGCTATACTCTCTAAAAGGTGTCATATTGAACCATGGATGGCAAGGAGACTCGATTATTTAACAGCTATTCTTGTAACTTCTTTGTACTGTGTCGCCTGTTCTTTACTTCTTTAAATAGTTGTCTCTACTCTGTCCACTTTTTTAATCCTTGTTTCACATACCTTCCCTATAATATTTCCCCTCTCTATTTTGCTACCTCGTGATCTTGCTGGACAATACCCATAAAGCCTGTTCATTTTGAAGGTCTAGGTTAGTAAGGTCCAAAAGAAGCTGATTTATTGTCGTTCTAGAAACCTAGATATCATGGCACAATGTCGGAATCACGCTACGGGCTCAATTAACTCTGGTCAGAGAAGACGGTTTGAGTTAGGATTATTTCCGAAAGAGAGTCATCGGTGAAAAAAAAACAACGATGAAAAGTAGCCGGAGAAGTGACTGTGTGGCCAATTTTCCCTCACTTTCGATTATAAAATGGACAGTGGTGGTGACGAAATATCAAATATTTCAAAAAAGCCTCAAATCCAGTAATAATGCTAATGAAATTTTGGAGGAGGACCGAAGAAGATCTATATGTAAAACCAGCTTCCATGATAAGATGCTCAGACATTTAAGGATTTTCTCTTCCCCAGTACCGTTTTCTTCACCTGTGTCAAGAGTGACAATTTTAGAGTAATGACTTGTCAAAGAAGGTTAGTGCCGTGGCAGCTAGGACTCAAACCCCGTAATCGATCACGACATCTCTACATTTGTCAGTGATAGTAAGTCCTTGCTAGAAATTTCGTAAGTTTTGAAAAAGATCATACATTGATGATACATTACTTTTTGTTTATCATTTCTAAGAATCATATTTTGTTAATCAGTTAAATGACGCACGCATCGATATCGCATCAACAGGTCAACAATGACATGAATGATCCTCCTCATTACCCCAAGTTCTTTCAGAACGGCAGATCGACTTCATGAAAAAAGGACTTACGTCCTTTTGAAGTCAACCTCAACGTTATTTGGGAGTAGAATACAGAGCGTGATGGTCACTTTAAATGACCACTTCTGGTCAGACTTTCGGGAATTGTCAGTCTGGCCGTAAGCTGAGCGTCCGGATCGAGTCTGGTCTAACTAGGATCGGAAGAAGTAATTTGTTGGGTGGAAATCATTGATAGCTGCAGACACGGAATGGGAGGGGGAAATAATGGTACCTCATGCGTCCCCCTTCGACATCTAATCTTCCCCCTTTTATCCTCCTCCTCTCTCCATACCCTCTTCGAACCCCACTCCTCCCCCCCTCTCTCTCTGTCAATCTCACTCCCTCTCTTCGTCTCTCTCTCTCCGTCCCCACTCTCCCCCTCTCCCGCTCCCTCCCTCCCTCTCTCCCTCTACTCTTCGACAGTACATCTTCCTAGAATATTATCATTATTATTATTATTATTATTTTGTATTATTATGATGCTGATGATGATGATTATCATTATTGTCATTATAATAATAATTACTATTATGATTATGATTATGATAACGATTAATATTATGATTATGTTTATGATAATGATAATGATAATGAGTATGATAATGAGAAAATTACAATGCCCCGACCGGGATTCGAACTCGGGACCCTGGATTACATGACCAGTGCTCTACCAATTGAGCTATGATTATGATTATGTTAATGATTATGATTATGATTATGATTATGTTTGTTTATGATTATGATAATGATTATGATTATGATTATTATAATGATTATGACTATGATTATGATTATGATTATGTTTATGATTATGGTTATGATTAGTAGTAGTAGTAGTAGTAGTAGTAGTAGTAGTAGTAGTAGTATTACCATCAGTATTATTGGGATTATCGCTATTAGATTTATCTTCATAATAGCCAACACATACTGCCCATATAATTGTACGAATGAAATAAACTGGTACATTAATTGTATGTAATATACCCAATTTTATGACTTGCAGTAAATTAACTTTTCATGATTGATGAGGCTATATTTAGGTAATTTGAATAATAATAATAATAATAATAATAATAATAATAATAAAACATGTGATTTATAAGTCGCCAAATCCATTTAAACTTAGATGCTCAAGGCGCACAGGTGAAAGGAGAGAAAATGAAGAGACAAACAACAAATTATGCATTTACAGAATTATACAAGTATATCTTAAGTTTGGTTTTAAATACTTCAACAGAATCTCTCGAGGGAGAGAGTTCCACAGTATTATTTACTCTTGCAAGTCTTATGTATGCTGAACAAATAGATACTTCATGAAGCAAATGCATGCAAAATATCTGAAATATAATCATCGTTTCCGTACATCACTTATTTTTGTGATACAAAATTAAAATGCAGTACAATTGTCTTGTTATTGTTGTATTTTCTTGCGAGTTCTTTTAATGAAAGATTTATCCAACAAAAAGCTATTTAATAAAATATATTAAAAAAGAAAATTTACATAATGTTTTGGAAAAGAAACTACAATATCATAAAAGTGATGGAGATTAAATAATTCAAGCTATTTTGCTCAAAGACTCCTACATCACATTTAGGACATTTTACAAGAAAGAAATTTTCACACTTTCAAATAAATTTATACGTCAGATGCATTATGTAGACGTTTACATTATCACATCATTTTATTTCAAAACAGAACCAGCTCATGACATTACGCAGGAAAAGTAAGACATTGATATTTTATTATCACAGGATATGTTTTGATGAGTTCGCGTCTCAGAATGTTGGGCAATCGGGACAACAAAAAAAGAACAACAACAACATGGCAAACTTGTTCTAACAGAAGGGGAGGGAGAGCAAGCACCGTCAAGAAAGAGCGAGAAAGAGAGACAGGAAGATAGAGAAAGAGAGAGAGAGAGAGACAGGCAGAGGCAGTGAGAGAGAAAGAGAGAGAGAGGGGAAAGAAAGAGGGGGGGGGCACAGGGGCGTCGATAGAGAAAGATGGGGTGGTTAGGGTGTGGCACCTCCTTTTAAAAATTTGATGATTTCTAAAATTATTTTTACACCTTGTTAACAAGTTGATGGACTGTGTCTTTATTTAATAATTTCTGCTTCATGATTTTGTCGCTTGTGAGGGAGGCGGCAATAACCTCTGTCGGCAAATTCTGAAACCCGAAGACATGTTTGAACCCTTTGCCGGAACATCTGAGGTCTTTATTTTTCCTATATGTTTTATTTTTCCAATGTTTCATATTTTTCTTTATTTTTTTCTCTTTGCTTGTCGGATAACTTTCGGTTAAGCCACTGGGAGGGGTTTTAAGCAGACAGGTCAACAACAGAGTATAATCTACTTCTTAAAAGATTAGAACAATTAATTTGTCGAAACACGTGCAAGCCGGGGTTTGACATTTGACAATGTTCACACCGGGACTCATCAAAGTTTTCAGGGATAGTGTCGGCGCAAAAAGTGCTTTGTCACATTCCGTCGCCTGCAAGTTTGACAGAAAACAGACTACCCTAAAATGAGCGTTTTGCATTGGGTCGTCCGAAGGTGGTTTTGGAGAACATGAATACACGCATGACATAACACAATCCAAGATTGGAGGCGTTGGCGTAGATACACGGGGGCACATGGAGGTACATGCCTCCTACTGAAAGACTGGGGGAGAATAGGGAGAGGGGATATAAAACGTGAAAAGAAGATGATATGGCCCCTCCCACATCCTCCCCAAATCGATGGCCTATATCACTTTGCATTTCCTCCATTTATCAAGACCAGTGCCCATATCATGATGGCTGGGCCAACGCTACGCCATATAGAGGAACAAAGTGTCGGACGAGATGGGCGGGAGCAATACTAGTAACACATAACATGTATATACATACAGTGGCCTAAAATATACGTTGAGTGACCCAAATGAAATCAATTTATAAATCTGAAGCAAGAAAATACAGGGATCTTATTTGATCGTTTGAAATAATTTTGCTTAAATGCTTCTCTTTTAAAGGCAGGATATTCTAGTAACCAGATACATAAAATCACACATCCAGAAAAAAGAATGACAGATGAAATGTTCCAAATTATTCAAACAAAATTTCACTGTCCAAAAGGAACATTTGATTGAATACAAATCCTTAATCAATATAGAGAGCCCCTTAAGTAGGAAAACACACAGCGGATTGAAATCCGTTAAATAGATCGAACCCATCACCACTCATTAAAATCCTGGTGAAATCGCACATCTATATTGCATAATTGTTACACTTTAGTACCCAGGAATGAAATGCTTAACCCATCGGCTACTGTATTCGGGTAGCTACAGTATGAAGCCTATGGATATAAGAGAATTGAGTAATCAACGGGTTAACACAGACAGACAGACACACGTCACGTCAACGTAAGATGTCTGCTTTATAATTACATTTGTCAATGAAGTCGTTAAGAGAAAATATGCTGATATCACTACATGGACTAGCAGTTAAAAAGGGGGGATGGGGACACGTGCCCCACTAAAAATGGCGAAACAAGAAAATAAAGAGAAAGAGAAAAGGGGAAAGGGAGTAAGGGAACGTAAAACCCTTATATTCCATGGGAGCGTTTCATCAAGCGTTTTGTCAGTGATTTTTACCGACAACTGTTATAAGC
This sequence comes from Heliocidaris erythrogramma, assembly GCA_025617745.1. Lineage (NCBI taxonomy): Eukaryota > Metazoa > Echinodermata > Echinoidea > Camarodonta > Echinometridae > Heliocidaris > Heliocidaris erythrogramma. The sequence continues at coordinate 7,992,455 of CM046861.1, forward strand.
TACTGAAATCCTTGCATTCGATTGGCTGAGAGCAAATTTGTCAGTAAAAATCACCGACAAAGCGCTTGATGAAACGCTCCCCATATCCTTGTTATTTCCCGTTTCACCTACCAGTCTACTGAGTAAAACTGGTCCCATCCACCCCACCCCCCCCCCTCCACGATGCCGTTACCCCTCAATGTCTGGACCCATTCCACACCACTGTGGAAGAGGCCTATTATGAAGTAAGAGAAGCTCCTTCGTTTCTTGTTTTAAGGTGATGATGATAAATAGAAACACAGAACAGTCTTGCAGAGGAAAGGGAAGGGACGCGTTCTTTTACGCCTGATGAAAGATATTAGAAATTGTCCAGTTAATGATTTTTACTGCACATTGATATGTCAAATCCACTGATATGCATAAGACATACATTTCAACGTTCCACGAATTGAGTACATGTATCAAATATACGAATGTACTTGTCTTTTGATCCACCATAATCTACCAATCATTGTGTGTAATCAGGTGAATATTGATTCATTATTATTAGCTACAGGTTATTCAATAAATCCATTCATCTTTAAGTCATCACTTTATTAATCGCCTATGGTATATCTTGTTGCTTGTTTTTATTCCATCAATGTATCCCACACTACACACAGGCAGATAAATGTACATATTAGACTTACAAATTTTATATAATTTGTAAGAATATAGAAAATGGACAATATTAATACACTGATGACTATCGAGACTCGAAAAGCATTTATTTATTTTTATTAAAAACAATTTCTTACGACTGATCCGCAAAATAATTCTAAAAACATCAAGTTGGCAGATAACATGACAATGAGCATGATTTGCGAGAGGCGGATATACAGCATATAGAAAGTGGCATTATCTACAGTGACATGAAAAACAAGTGCTGAGTAGGTACGTCGACATGAATTTTTTATTTCATTAAAGTTGTCTTGAAATAATTTTACTTTAAAGTTTGATAACAATAATAACAATAAAACTCAGGTACAGTAAGCCATCTATCTTGTTGAGTATCATGACGCGGAAAGGAATACATAAAAATTAATATTCTACATCCAAGAAGGAATTGGAAAATATGTAAATACATTCAAAATACAATTTCGAGCAGGTTTACCATTTTATTAATTAAAAAGAATATTTTTTTAAGCCTATTTGCAGACTTTCATACATTCACTCGGTATATTACTTCTTGTTTATCTTGAAGATCAAAACACTTCATATCGATTTCTGATTTATGAAATTCTAGATGTAAAAACATTACTTTTAAAGTGTAATCACTGTTTATCTATGATCTCCCATCGCATGAAGTAATGGCTCGAATTTGAATAAATATGTATCGTCTTCCTTATAGAGTGAAGTGTAATTTTTGTACCGATGTTTAACTCTATATACGTTAAAAAGAGTTAAGACCTTTTTTCTCACATGCTTTAGCTGGGGTCACAAAACTTGCGTCACATTATCCGTGTATAATAAATTGTGAGATAAAACACTATTTTCGCATCATTTCCTTACACCTTTCGAGAGTACGGGATAGACAAAAATTCATGGTCAAGTTTACAAGTCCCTGAATAATTTGGTGTGGGAACAGTTTCCATCGTTTAACAAGGTGTGATGTAACACTGGTGAGCGATGAAGTCTGAAAGAAAATGATTACAACAGCTGCTCTTAATGTGCCAAACATAATGCATTCAATGTATATTATTTTTTTTAAAGTTAATGTTTGCTTCAATTCCCCAACCATGATAATCAAATGCAGCTCATGAACACGATGATTGGTGTGGATAGCAAGAAGTGGAGGTGTAGTAGTGTGATACTTCGATCATTAAAGCGATTAAGGGTTATGAGTTCAAGTCTAAACCGTTCCCAACGTATCATTGCATGCCACTTCTTTCAGAGTTAGTTTGTCTTGATATATTTTATAGATTTTGTTAATCAAACTATCTTGTTCATTTAAACTGAATCTGAATTTTATATAGGACTATCATGACTGTGGGATTAATCATACAGTTATATCGAAAACGTGAAATGAGATGGTAATATTAAAACAAAACACTTCTCATTGTATAAAAACCAACAAACATGGAAAAATAACATTAAAAAAAAATATAATATTTACATCAAGGTATAGACCTACCATGAAATACAAACCAGATCAACCCATTTCCCACGGGAACCTGAAACCCCCTGGAGAGCGTTTCATCACGTGTTTTGTCAGTGATTTTTACCGACAAATTTGCTCTCAGCCAATCAGATGCAAGGATTTCAGTAGCTTATAACAGTTGTCGGTAAAACTCACCGACAAAACGCTTGATGAAATGCTCCCCAGTATTGAAGCCAATGCGAATGAGACAATTCAGCTGTCAACGGGTTAACATATCGCGTGGTAAAGTTGTAAAACAGGGGTGGTATTCTGAGATTTATTTTATCTTGATTTTAGTGAAAAGTTTTTAATTGTCATAACAACTTTTAAATTGCGACATTTCGTTGGTGTTTGCGCAGTCATTAACCAATGATGCGCCATAAGCGTACATTTTGTTAGGACAATTAAAATTATTTCACTAAAATCAAGATAAAATAAATCTCAGAATACCACCCCAGTTGCATAAGAGTTTGAAGTGTCATTATCTTGTAGGAGTGGGATGCAGTAAATAGAGCATAATATATTTCCCCATTATTCTCTCGTTAAGCATGTTAAGAGGGGGACATACTGGTTGGAAGCTGCCCAACAGAGGAGTTATGTTAATGGTCCATTTATATACTATACTATAATAATGTACTGTATTACTGTATTACTAGTACAATAGTTGTTATGACATTATCATAACATGAATTAGCAGTATTAGCCGTTGTCGTTGATGTGTTTGTGTTAAATGTCATATAGATATTGTACACAGAAATGAAAAACAGTTTTTGAGATATTAAATTTGAATTACATCTAGAATAATAAAGTCAGATGTATGTATATTGACACCAGTTGGTTAGTAGGTAAATAAGAGCTTAAAATAGACAGATAAATATATCAAATTATAATATATAATACCGAATATATAGATATGTAAACAATGTAGAAAATATGACTATGAATTCTTTGTTTATAATTTCATATTTGATGAAATATTTTATCTTCCGTGTTTGATATAATACCACTAAACAGATGGTCCATGTTTACCCTTGACCAGTGGATAATGTGGATCTAGTTTTTAAACACAACAACACAATGTGGTAGACCTTTGTGTGCCTTTTCTCGCCATGTCATTACCAGCGTTATATCATCCTTAATCTACACGATCAACGCATTCCATTGCAATGACTTTTTCATACTAAATTCGTCAAAAAAACCTCCTAATTATTGCCAAATGCGTGGTCGGTTTGAAAGCCAAACCATTTCCCTCAAAAATGGCGATTTAGTGGTTTTTCGGTCGCTGTTGTTGACTGGATTAATCTAATTTGACAAAAAGCTTTTTTTCAGCCTCCATTTCCAGCCTATTGTTGCAGTGTGAATCGCCATTACACTAAGTGCGGTGTGACTCGCCACATGGAATCTCGCGGGATTATCAACATATTCTCGTGGGATGCGAGATTCGATCATACGTTGATTTTTACTTTGTTTAACTTTGTTTTAAACATATTTGCAAAACGTAGGGCAGTGTGCCTGTTGAAAAATTGTGATGTGAATAAAGCGATACAAACGCCCCCATTACAGATACGTTTTAAATATAACAATAAACATTATTGATTGGAGACAGAATTAGGATTGCGATAAATTAGATGGATATTGTGTTAGCCCAGCCAGCATGGGTTTTATATTGATGAAGTCAAGGAAAGTCATCGTGCCTATGCCAGATTAACACGTAACAATGAGTGAGAAAGGTGAAACTGGATGAAATGTCTGATTTCAAGTACGATAGCCTAATCATGAATGCAGATTGTTAGTAGCTTATCAGTCTTGATAGAGTTTCTGTTGGCCATATATAAAAAAGCACCCCCCCCCCTCTTACGTGACTGAGAGTCTCTGACGACTTCCAAATTAAAAAAAAAATTTCCGGTCTTTATTCATAAACGATGAAATAAGACGGAGGCCAAAAGCGCAATTAATAATAATAATAAAAAACTGTCCTTCCTTTATTCTGAAGTTTTCGTTTCAACTTCGGACATCCGACCTCGGAGGAAATCGGAAGCTTTCGACCGCACATATTCTACGTATGACTTGACATAGATCGCCTCACTTCGGAAGTTTTCGTGATGGGGCCTGGCGTATAATTGTTTGTAATTGCTATTAAAATACTGCAGGCAACTTGAAGGCAATTGTCCAACAATATAATTCGGAAATTGTGGGGCAACCTTGCTTGCCGATGACAGCTTAGATTGAAGGGTTACTTTCATCCTGGGTGGATTTTCCCCCTAAGCTGTCGTTTAATTAATGGAGAACTAAACCTGGATTGTATAATCTCCTTGGCTCTATTTAACAAAAAAATAAAACAGAAAAACTAGGCCTATATTGGTCATCAGAAGTCAAGATGATCCTTATTCTTGTTTCGGTGAGAGATTCTGCCCCTGGTTATCGGACAAAATAAACCCTTGTTGACATCTTGTGGAAGGACACGCTTTAATCTGACATTTCCACTTGAAAGTACAATGCCAAAGACGAGATGAATGAGTAATTATATCGGGATCTTCAGTCAATTCAAAAGTCGAAAAAATAAACACCATAATGAAGGTAAATAAACGTGTGGATAAATAAAGCTTGGTTTATTTAAAAACTACAACATGGACAACGATTTTCCAATTCCAATAATACATATTATAAGATGGTATAGCTCAGTGGTTAGACTACAACCATACATATTAAATTTAAATTCAAATTTATGTTATTTAGAAATCGGGTTGTCAGCTGTGTGAATTACGTGTATGACAAGCTATGGCAAACTCGCTATTTGCTTGTTTTTTCAAATGAAAGAGGGATTATTTTTTCTTGAATCCTTATCTTTATTTGCATTTTGCACTCCATAACCATATTGTTTTATATCTTCCTTCTTCTTTAAAAAAAATTCCCACTGTTTTGATTATGAAGCTATTCTGTTACTTGTAGTTAAAGTCATTTTAGTTAAATACCATGAAGATATACATGTATATGCAACCAGTCATTCATTATTATTACTGTATTTGAAATTCCTAGAAGTTCTTAACTACGGTAGACTCAGAGCTACCTTATCCTGTTGTTTGTTTTATCACAGTCAAGTGAATTTGCTTTGCACATAAATTATTTTCTTCTATTACGCCACAACATAAACACCATAAACGCGAACGAATAATGTAATATGAATTCGTGGACAATACTATTCTTGATATGATAATACGAAAATCTTAATTTGGAACCCTAATCCTAATTTGAAAAATGAATACAGGGCTAATGCTTATCTCAAGCAATTGGGAATGCGTAAATATTTCATGAAATCAGAACCATTTCCAATTTGCTCTCGAGTAATCTGTCTTATCTTTTAAATAAGAGGTCCAAACGAAAGTGGTAAATTTAACACGATGGAGATATATTTTATCTTGTAATTTTCCAATAGATGTTTTCTTATTTTTTTACTTACGCATAAGCCCATAATTGGTTCGTTTCGCGGTTAAATTGTTTAATTCGTTAATGAATCCTGGAAAGTCTAGACTAGTGGACAGCCTCACTGCCAATGAGGCTAACGGATGCTAGCTCCGCGTCGCTTGGTGAAAGGCGCGGATTTATAGCTCAATCCGACATCGAGGACCAGTCGAGAGCCACATAAACTATAAGCAGCGCTGACAACAAGATACAAGCATGTGCGCAATCTCATCATTCCGCGCTCGCAATCCAAATAACCTTTAATCTGCACAACAGTGATGAAAATTAAATCGACATTAATGAATATTTCGTGGACAAGGGAAAACTTCCTCTTTTTGCTGTGCAGTTGCGATAATGTATTTTGGAAGCACGGATCTGGAAATACATCGAGCTAAAAATGCGCTCAATCTGTCATCGTATGAAGTAAAGCTATGGGATGTATTGCGGGCAAGGAATCGAATCCCTTTTTGGCACCGTGTCTCCGAAAAGTTCAACTTGAAGTGTATCAGCTGTTTCGGAAAATTTGTCACATTATTCCTTATCAGTCGTTTCCAAAAGTGTATTTCACGCAATCAAAAACCCACTAAAAATATCCCATTGATCATTATATCGCATAAAAACAGAACTCACCAAAGAGGGTGAGTGAATATATAAATGAAATGGGAGAAAAAAAAAACCCGAAAGAATTTTGTATATGGAAAGCTTTATAGCCGACGTATATATTACATTATCCCGTTGCCTATTAAGATGTAGTATGTCAGTTGTATTATTTAAGAAGCATCTTAAAACATACCTATTTACATTGTAATTAACAACATCCATTGATTAATTTGTTTTGTAAAGCGCTTTGATCAGTTTTAAATTGGATATAGCACTATAAAAGAAATAATTTATTATTAGTAGTATTATTGTTGTTGTTATTATTATGTCACGTACAAATGGTGAACATGGTGAAGGCAATCTGCCACACGGATACAAATTATCATTATTATAAGCTTGTTTTATTCCTCATGGGGAATGCCTGTACGTGAGCAACATTCGACATTGTGTTATAAATCGGGTCTGTTGCATTTTTGAATGAGGGTACCATTTCATCAGAATGATATAAATACACAAGGCTGGTTGACTCTCATAATACACATCCAAAGAATGATTCTCTCTAAATAAACACAGAATGGTACAGATTAGACGACTGGTGGCGATATTCCTTTTCACTCGACAGACTTTTTAAAATATCTTTTCCAGTATTTCTATCTCTTCAGCTTACTTTTATGATCATACAAATCCCTCTTCAAAAGGGAACTGAAACACGTCAAGAAAACATTGAATTTTCAACGGTTTTTCTTTCAACGGGATAACAGTCACAGTCTAAATCCATAATAAAGTTGATATTCTGATATTATTTTAAGTCAAACTAAAGAGGGGTTAGATAACTTGTTTTCATAAATATTTTCTATGGAAAAAATAGTCAACAATAGTCTGAGTAGCCCTTGTACACGTATTCAACAATGATAAAACTATGATAACATAGCACAATGCCTCATTAATATTTTTGCGATTTTTGCATTACATTCTGCCCTTGATTTGATGTATTTGCATTCTTAATACCTTGTGTATTTAAAAAAAAAGACGAGTCCCAACAATTTTTGAAACAAAGGAATACGGTCATCCCAGATACGATAAAAATAATATAAAAATATTAAAAGTGCAGCGCAAAATCAGTTGAACCTACTTTTGTAGAGAGTCACTCTTCATGCAGTTAATTTCCAAATGGGGAGTTATTGATTTAATTGCAGCTATATAGGTTGATGTTTGAGTATACGATCCTAGAATGGGTGTGAGATTGTTTATTTTCCTTTCAAGGTGCACTACTATAGGGCGGGAAAACCAGATCAAACCAAAAATGAGCGCTTCTCAATGCCAGATTCATCTCTTTATTGATATTTCTCACGAAAAATCGGAAGGAGGCTAACGTACCCTAGCAAGGCCAAGGTAGAGAGTTGTGAAAGCTTATTAAAAGAAGGATGGCATGTAATTTAGGCCTCCGCATGTTATTGTAACGTGGCATCACACTTCATTCGTGTCAGTGGTAACGGGACAGCTCTGCAATGAAAGAGAGAGAGAGAGAGAGAGAGAGAGTCAGTCAAGGTAACTACAATCCTAATAAATGCTTTTTCAAGTGTGACCCGACACGTCCAACATTATTATTATTTCACAACGGTGAAACGTTTGTTCACAATTAAAACGGAAAGCAAAACCTAGATTAATTTCCTAAGCAAGTTGTGAAACGACTGCCGAACAAATTTCACCTGTAATATTTATCACATCGAGAAATTAAAGCTACGCTTTCATGGGTACTTGTGCAAGGCCGTACCGACGGAATGAGTGAAATGGATAACATGAATTGATAAGAATTAAAGAGACGTATCTCTTAAAAGACTTTTGGTGACACATTTTTGGGCGGCGCTAAATTGTTCCTGTATCGTGTGATGTCCATTAAGGGAAGAGGGAAGAGTGGAAATTGCGATGATTTTCAAGCAGAAATTGGCCTTGATCATCTGACTTCTATCTGGTGAGAACAGACGAAGATAGTCTAGTAATGAAGATGGAATAGTTTCCCAAGTACATCGGTGCAAGCATATGCGGGCCCTGATGAAATATTGGTATATTGGGAGAGATATACATGTATAGAAGGAGAGAGAGGGGGAGGGAGGCGAGAGAGAGATAGAGAGAGAGAGAGGGAGAAAGACAGGGAGAAAAAGAGAGAAAAAGAGAAAGATAGATATAGAGAGAGAGAGAGAGAGAGCGAGGGGGGGGGCATGAAAAGAGATGAAAATAGACTGACAGATCAAGACATAAAGTCATGGTGCAGAGAGACAGCCAGAATGCAAGAAAGATTTGGAAATCGAGTAAGAATGAAAGGTATAGTCGAGAGAGAGAGAGAGAGAGAGATGATAAAACAGAGGGGACATTAAGAGAAAACGACAGATTGATAGAGACGAAGATGCAGAGACATAAAACAATAGGAGAGGAAAAAAGAGAAAGAGAGACATAGAGAGATAGAAAGATACAGAAAGAGAGAGAGAGAGAGAGAGAAAGAGAGAGATGAAAAGCAAGGATAGATTGGGTTGGAATGGCCACTGTACATCATATCTTAATCAGGTTTATTCTAATTTAAGTATCCAATAACAATGACAAATTGCTTTAAATGTCATGGCGCCATATCACGTGATACATGGGACGAGATCAAGAAATGGGGTTTCGAGCCTCTCTTGGTGATTTTTCATGTTCACCTTACTAAGATTAAAGTAGATTTATGACAAATCTTTTACGAGAATAAACAAACACAATATCTAATGAATAATGCTGCAGGCAGTCTTTTGTGCTTTTGCATAATAATAATAATAATAATAATAATAATAAAAAAAATGATAATAAATTTCATGATAATATGATAATGACAATAATAATAATAATAAAATAATAAATAAAGAAATGAATAAATGATTTCTCAATCAATTAATAATAATAATAAAATAATAAATAAAGAAATGAATAAATGATTTCTCAATCAATTATTTAATTAAATAACAAAACATGTATAAAGATCAGCACACAATCAAACATCGTGAACATACCAGACTCAAACTGCTTGTAGTGAAGTTGTGCATTTTGAAAATATTCTAGCTGACGCCAGACGTCATTTGAGCAGTATTAGACATTTTTAACGAATCCGTACAAAAACCAGTGGATTTGCATTTAAAGGGTGTAGAAAATTATCGAAAATAAGAAACTAATTAAGGCAAGGATCATTGGAACAGAATTGATAAATTGAGGGCGATTTAATGGTTTCATTCTTCATCCAGCTTGAATAAATTTACAGCTATTAGCAGCTTCGGACTGGTTGCAATAATCGATCTCTACCGATGGTCACAATACATTCAAATATTTCGTCAGAGCTTGCGAATTGACAACAACATCACGTGACACACTGGGAATAGACTTATTCCAAGATGGCGGCCATTGAGGTAGGCAGGCAGGCAGGCAGGCAGGCACGGTGTGCTGGTGTGTGTGGCTGGTAAGTGGTAATGATAGTTGACAAAGTTACGGGGTAGTGGCCCCGATGTGCGAGACTGAGTGTGGAGGTGAGAGAGCTTCACACCCTCGAAGCCCCTCCTCACCTCTTATTCCTTTACTATCTATCTTTTCTTCAACCCTAGTGGAGTAAACGGGGCAAGCTAGATTGAATTAATGCGCGAGGCGCGGTAGCCGGTAGTTGTTGACACCTGTAAAGTGATGGAAACCCGCCGAGGTGTCAGGCGGTCGATCGGCCGTAGCCCTCCCGACGCCACCCGAAGGTCTGCTACGCTCAGCCAGATCAGCTCCATCAAAATTATACAAAAACAGACAAAAAACGGGAAAGCTTTTGAAAACGGCCGTGTCTGTCTAACTTAGAAGTTAGAACTAAAACACGACACGGTGAATTTGTTATTCAAGCATGTTCACACTTTAAATTGAGCATTTTCAATGTCATTCAGCGTTTGACTGGTGCTCGATAAAAGGAACGTTTTCATTCCATTGTTGAAACAGTAATTTAGCCACACAAAACAAGAATAGTGGGATATATATATATATATATATGAATACATTTTCATTTCAAAACGATGTACCCAGAAAATGGAAGGGGAAGGGGATATTGATTCATTATAGCTTATAAGTATGTTGAACCATCACACACAAGAAGAATTCTTATTGAATGACTTTGCAGAGCGATAAACGGGCTTACTGTCATCTTGTGTAGATAGGAAGTTAGTCGGTCGCTTGTTTAGTACATGTTTATTCATTTAGCAATAACTGACATAAAACATAACGTTGCATTAGCTATGATCAGGTCCCATTTTAATCCATGTAGTGTTCATAAAGAATGCCCTGGATTGGTGGAATATCTAGTCCACTGGTTGGGGGGAGTAGGGGGGGGGCACATTTTATGAGTGGGTGAATATATGAGTACGTGATGACAGATGAGGTGTATTGGATGTAAGTTATGACTAAATTCACTCTGAAAATATAACAAGATAGGGCACTTTTTCTTTGACAGAAACATATTTTCCATGACACTGCAGTAATTATTTTGATGTAATGTGTTGACATGCAATGCAAGTAGGCACAGAAGGTAACTAAATGATTCATATTGATAGCACTTAGGGTTGGTGCTTGACATGAATGTATTCATTTAACTTACACATAATACGATTAATAAGTAATCGAAAGGCATCATTATAGTAACAGACTCACATGAAGCTAGAAGCAGACGACACGTTGTGACTGAACGTGGGTGGGTTTTTTACACGTCCCAAGAAGGCGCCAAAAATACCTAAAGCGCGGGAATAAATGGCAGAGTGCGTCATATCGCAAGAATGTGGCAAAGTTCGCAGGTCGCTCTTACAGTATCAAATCGGCTGCAAATGAACCGTGTAATGATCCAACACCTTGGCCATTCACTTCATTGGATAGAACGGGTGATGTTGTTAGTCATGTTGATATAAAGGAGCCATAAGACGTGTCTCATATTTACCAAGTTTCTTATATTTTCCCTTCTATTTCATTCCGTGAGGGGTGCATGGAGCGTTGTCTACCTTCGTTGTCACTGTAATACGTTCTCACACTTAAATGCATTTGAGTGAGGGCCAAAGTGTTAAGTCACGCTGTTTTCAGCCCAAAACTTTCCCACTATTACAAATCATTCGCATTATACATTCTGTCAAGATATATTGTTAATAATGCTCCTATTCAGTGACTGAAGCTGGTGATATTGAACCGTACCTACATACCATAGCAGACTATTTCAGATGAATTTTAAAAATGTATTTTAATACAGTATCCACTTCATTTTCCTTTGTTATGAATGTATATATCTCACATTTTTAAATGCATTCTAACGAAGTCTGATGCTCGCAATACATATTATTCACCTACTCTTCTGCAACATCCATACCTGGGGAACGTTTCATCAAGTGTTTTGCTCTCAACCAATCAGATGCAAGGATTTCAGTAGCTTATAACAGTTGGTAAAAATCACTGACAAAAACGCTTGATGAAACGCTCCCCTGACGGTTGGCTGGAAAGAAACGTCACCATCGACAATGAAAAGGGAAAAGAAAGGGCGTGTTCCCAAGACACACGAAATACAAATACGGTAGACACAAGCTTGATGCATTACTTGAGTGATGACTGTGTGTCACGTGTCATCCGTCATGCACCTGGGTTCGTTTTAACACGTCACACAGAGCTGGCGCCGTTTAGGACTGAGACACACATCGTCTGCCACTAGTATAGCAAGGTTAACATTTCTTTTACCGTTCAAAACTCCCACTCGCATTGTATATCTTGTGAATTTTTACCGTCTTATGGACACACCCTTCACTCATCTCTCTCTCTCTCTTTCTATATGCTGCATATAACAAGGAAAAAAAAAAAAAAGAAATGAAACATTGATGAGTGTAAAATCAGCTATCATGGATATTGATATAAAAGTGCCCACTTTTTCTCTGATCAAAAGGGTAGTTGTGTGACCAACTTAAATTTGTGTCCAATCATCGCCCATTTGGGGATAAAGAACGATTAGTAAAATAAACAATTTAACTGTCTAGTTGAGATGAAAAAACCCAATTGTTGGTCGAATACCTCTAAAGTGATTTCCTTTGTTACCCAGTATTTCTTTGTGTTAGGAATAATTAAAAGAACTATCATGACTATTACGATTCATCCATTGAGGTGTTCGATATTATCACCCCTTGTTAATTCCATAAAAGTAAACAATACAAGCAGTCACATGACGATTTGATTATGTTATGGGCATTTTCCTAGACCATACATTCATTAACGATAGTATAGATTTTTTTCTTAATAATTCAAATTAATTTCATAAATTAATTGAAAGCTCTATTCGACCATCTATTAACCTGACACGCATGTAGCTCAAGTTGTAATGGAATCGACAAGGAAGAAAATCTACAATTAGAGCACATAAAGAAAAACTAAAATTAATTCTCTAGAGCTATGGAAAGCTACCGTGCTTCACAATCCACAGCTCAATGACAGTGCCTTTCGGTATGTTTGGAATCACGATCTGCCTGTATCACTTTCAGTCGACCACCAGCACATAGTAGTTATTCTGATATAATTGGCGATGTAAAGAGGAGGGGTGGAACAAGCTTCCCCTTTTGCAAATCGTGTGAAATTTGCTATACACAAAGTCGATTTCCATCTATACACTCTAACGCTTTGATTTCCCACCCATTGCAACATTATATGAAACAAAGAAACAGTTTTAACCAGTTCGGTACAATAATGATTCTTTATTAAGAAACATAAAGGACGTGTATATCATTCTCAAAACTTTGTAAGGATCACTAACATCCCATGAAAACAATTTTTGTATAGTGTCACAGTTATAGCTTCAGTCATATTTAGATGAAACATTAACACATTTCCTCGCTTTCCTACCAGCTGTAGGTGCCCAATATGGAGGCCAAATAGTAAAAGATTAATTTTGTTGCAAAAATCATATATCTTGTTACAGAATCACAACCGTTTCATTCAGAAAATCGGCTTCTGTAGTCAACATTTTTTTGCGACCCGCCAATGATGTCAATAGTCAATTATCCTCTATATGGTCAACAGAGTTCCTTAAAAAGTTAGGTGCTAGTTTACTCTTCGGGAAAGCAGAAAAATACATATTTTTAGACCTGTTAAATGTACAAAATGACAAAGTTTTATTATGAATCTGTATCATCAATTTCGTCATCGCTGTTTTTCTTTGCTTCATCCTCCTGTATTTCTGTCTTCCACGTGTTCTCTATTTTGGTCCAGGTACGCCGGTTACGTGACCGGAGAGCATCTTGGGATCACCTGAGAGGTGGCCGGCTTGCCACTATATATGACAGTGTAAGGATCCAGCTTTTAATTGAAAGTTATGTGATGCGTAGAGATGCGTGGAATGATGGAATTAGATCACGTGATCAGTGATATCAGGTTGTTACATGCTTTGAATAATATGCTTTCGCCGATAGTAAATGTGATGCCGTGCGATAGTAAATGCTATAGATTTGTAGCAGTGTATATTTCAAAAGACCCTGCATCAAGTTATTTGACAAATTTCAATGAAATTGAATCCTTCTTAGTTGATTTGGTCTTTTTAAAACTAGTGCTGCTGTGAATGTTATAGTCCCACATTGATATGGGCCTATCATGCCCATGGGTGCCTCTTTATTCTGGCAGCATTGTGTTCCGCTCTTTGAAGCTTAGGAATTTGAGAGTATAATAATTATGCTCACCAGAAGCAAAGTCATGGCTGTTTGGTCCAGGATTCAAATCAATGTCCCCTGCTTAAAGAAGTCCTAGTTGGAAAGTAGATTTTGTGTTCGCATAATGTGCAACAGGATTTCAAAGAAAATCTGAGAGTTTCAACTGGGTCTGTGCATCACTTCCACAGCTATTGCCCTTATTGCACTTAAATACATTAGGGCTGGTCAATGACTTCAGTTCATGCCTTCCCACTGATGACACAATAGAAACAATGACTATCAAGTTAATTGACTTCAAGTCCATGTACATTCATGAAGGCAATGATATGTCTGGATGAGTGAACTTCAAAGGCCAAGACAAGATACATGGTTGTCATGCATATAATAATTGTGTGAAGACATTGGAATTGTTCTTCCACTTGAATCCAGCAAAATACACAAAAAAGGGTCCAGCTATATCCTGACTATATTACCAAAAGATTGGTGTGCATTCTGTAGCATTTCAGTACAAACTGCAGCAATGGCTGTATGACAAACAGAAGATTGTAGAGCAGAAGAGGGAAGGGACAGCCTATCAGGCGGACAGGCCCCAAGCATTTAGATAATGATATTTTGTATAATGATGTTGATAATTATATTAGCAGACGTATGCTCTATGTGCTCTATGAACAATTATTGAAAATATCTGGAAAGGAATATTTTAAGGCTTTTATGACACAGCCTTTTGAAACTCTTTTGATGGATAATTTTCATATCTAATTCTTCATGTTGTAATGAAAATAAAAGTTCCATTCGTATGGAGTATGACAATTTGTTTATGAAGTAGAGGTCTAAATTTTGACTTTCAATAACTTGTTACTTTCAACTTGAAAGAATTAATCAATCATGAAGCTGGATTGAAACTCTTTATTCGACGCAACAAACCACATACAGAGATATAAACCATAGCAGTTCGACGCTTTCGACATTGATTACAAACTAAAAACGATCTTCGCACCTCCTAAAACCGATCACAAATGTGTCGGGATCAATATTTTCTGAATGCACATGGCGACAGATTTATCGGTAACAAGCTCCTATCGCATCGTGTAGCTCACACCTCCCTGGAGTGTGTTGGCTGGCTGGTTGTTGTGTACTTTTAGATATCGTTAAAGGTAAAGTTGGGTGCTAGTCATGCAATTGCATTGTGAAAGAAACTATATAAAAGCTTTAGTTTTCGTTTCAGTTTATTTCATATTTTACAATATTTTCACCATGAAATATGTAGTACATAAGAATTGGTGTATACTGTTAGGTTTTGAAATCATGAAAATGCTGAGAAATTGATCCAGTAAATAAGAATCACATGCACTGCGCACAAAAATGGGTATATGGGACTACACACACATGTTGCATGAATCTTTGTCCAAAATTTTCAGCCATTTCTCCTCATATTTCGAATGTGAGGATATTCCATGAGCAGTCTTTTGCAGGGGATGTTTCTACCTTGATATTCTCCCAAAATGACATAACAAGAAGGAGAAAGCTCATAAAATAATGTTCACCCTTACCAAAACTTTACCTTCTCTTTAAGAATGCGATAAAGCCGCCGAGGGTAACTGTTTCATTGAACGCAGGAGACGTATTCCATCATCCTCCTCCCCATTGTTGGATGTTTTTGAGCTTCAGATGCGATCCAACACCAGTTGTGAGGGTTCTTTTCTTATTCATCTTGTGTTCAGAGCGATGGAAGTAACACCCGCCTCACCTGCCCGACAGAATGTGAGAGAAAAACTCCCTGAAACACCGTCTTCTCACGTTAACTTTCTCTTCTTCTATCGACTGGTGAATAGCAAAGTGCTATCCATTCATGTTCTATCTTAGCTATTCAATTCTCTATTCACGTCTTTATCGTTACCATAGAAACATGTGCCTCCTTATATTTTCTTTTCATCACGTTCATTGGGAGGTGAACATTAATTTTTGAAGACGACACTTAGAAATATATCATTTAACATGGATATTGCAGTAAGAAACTGAAATATAACTCCTTTCATGAAAGAGTCAAATTGCTTGAGGACGAAAAGAGAGAGAGAGAGAGAGAGAAAGAGAGAGAGAGAGAGAAAGAAAGAGAGAAGCTATCAATTTAGTGAGCGTATAATAATTAGGCATAAACATGCATATACTGATAAATGTTTATGAGAGAAAGATACCCTAAACAGAAACCCTGATAATGATTAACCCTGTCAGGACCAAAGTCAACAACACTATGTTCAAAGTGAATAGTATTTTAGTCTTGTGGTAACGAGAGGGTTAAGTGACATCTATGTATTTAAGTATCGTTTAATAATATGCAAGTCAAGTGTAGCCTGCGACTTTGTAAAAAACATTTCTCAAAAGTGGGTGAACATAATTAAATATTAAAGTTGAGCATCAAAAGACACAATTGCAATTGTTTTAAAAATGAGAAACAAAATAAAGCATTTTATGGAAGTGGTATCCCAAAAGACCCATTGGAAGAATAACTGCCCCCCCCCCCCCAATGTTCCATGCTTCTAGTACTCATTACGCACGTTACGTGTCCTATATACGTATACTATGATGCATACTTCACATTTCATGACTAGGATGACAACCAAAATACTAATTATGATATCTCCTCCACCCGCCCCTGTGTTTCCACACTCATTAGACGGTTTCCCACCTTTAATGAGCAGATGAGTATTCTATCAAGCAATTAACATACCCTGAATTATAACTTGATTAAGGTTATACAGCATTTTTCATCTCTTCTCTCTCACTTCCCTCTTCATCTTTACCCTCCTCTCTCTCTCTCTTTCTCTCCCATTCACTCTCCCCCTTTACTATTTTCCCCTACCTCTCACCCTTCTCTTTCCGCTCCCTCCCTTTTTGGCCATTTATTTCCATTTTCATTTCCACTCAATTTATTCGTATTCCACCCACCATGCTCTCTCTCTCTCTCTCTCTCTCTTTCTCTTTAGTCATGTTTAATAGTCTTTCCGTTTCCCACTTCTCTTTCTTTCTTTTTTGACGATCGACATCTGTCTCTGATTCTCTCCCTCTCTCTATTTGTCACAGTCTGTCCGTCTCTCTCGGTCCTACTATTACTCTCCTCTCCATTTCAACCTCAACCCCCTCTCTCTCACACCAAAAAACACACACGCACAAACACACACACACACACAGTCTTGTATTGCTTTACTTCCGAGGACAAGTATTGTTCCTCTATTGTTCCTCCGTCCTCGGACAGTCGACGGAATAAGGCACAAATTCATTGTTCGACGTTCGAGGACTATTGTCCGGCTTCCGAGGACCATTGTTCTCATGATTTTTTTTTTGTTCTCTGTCCGAAAATGTCCTCGGACATACGGCTAAACACGCCCACTTGCACATCCACCCACACACGCACACACACGCACAAACACACACCCACCCACCCTGTCCCCCCCCCCCCCCCGCCACACACACACACTATGCACATGGGTTCCGAACTCATTAGCGCATAGAATAAAATTCGATTGTCGGCTCCTCATGGTTTCCCTTCCCTGGTCATCGAGGCGGTCAGTTTTGGCCGAAAGGACGGCCAAACACGCGCTGTGAACTGTACTATGACTGGGAGAATGATAATCAGTATGATTATGATTGATTTAATACAATTAGACATGACTGTGACCAGTCGTGCGTGATTAATAAGCAGAGGTCGTTCACACCTAATTGCATGATTATAGCGAGCCTAATAAAAAAAGAGTGACATGCATTCCAGTGTGTACATATTTGATCTCGTATAGTTTTCATATAGGAAATAAAAAATTAACAATTTTTTGAAATTTTATCGTGTCACTCAATTTAACCATGAACTGCCTATTCACAATACCGTAAAAGATTATTTTCACACACATACTTGAATATAAAATATGAAATATAACTACGTGCTAATGTAGCATGACATGAGATACAGTAATGCATAGCGCAGAGTTTATGCTTTATAGAAACTTATATTATACATTTTTATTTCAAAAAGGTAAATAATTATGAATACTACAATCATATTTATCAACTAAATGTGAAATATGCCTCATGTGTATTGGCCTATATAAGAGGGCGGTATACCAGGCTGAAATGTTATTTTTATTAGTTCTATCTCCTTCTACATGCATCATAATCCTGCTCTTCTCTTTCTTGTATTCATATTTAGAATTTAGCATTATGATCGATTCGGTTGACAATGATAAAAGATATGATAGATTTAATAATATTTAATGTCGGATTATGATAGAAACCCTCATCTGTATAGCAATATAATAGTCTTTAACAGTTTAACAATTTCAAGCCCTTTTCATTTGTGTTTACCTCCTCATATTGATAATCCACACTGCATTCCACTGAGATCAATTTTACGAATAGAGTCTGTATGCAGAGACTAGTTGTAAGGTGTCGCTTGCTTTAATCATCATCGTCTTGGTTAGGATCTATCCACTTTCATTATCACCCGAATATACTTCTTTCTCAAGACGACACCAGGCTATGATCCCCCTTCTGGCTTTTATATCAACTACTCTCATCATCTAAGGGATCTTATCCCGTAACTTCAGCACACCTCGGGGTGTAATAGTCGTTATATCAGAACCAACTTTGGAATTATGCCTCAGTATTGAGATAAAAGGTGATAAATATTGGTATTCAGATGTAAAAATAGTGTACTAAAATATACATTAAGCTTCATGATATTGAAATGAGCGTTTAAGAGGAACGGCGTTTTTAGATATATAATTAGATGAATGCTTTGGCCTGTGAATGAGATATAAGGACTGAAAACTACATTCTAAGGTGGCAGAGGCATGCTTGTAACCGTCTGAAGTAAGCGACAGAATTTTCATGGCCCGACACCTCACTTAGAGGCGAGTTTCGGGAGTAATTCACAAATTAGCACCATCGCTCCTTTGACTTTCCGCCGACAATTACATTTGTCAAGCTCGGGGAGATAGACGGATTTAGAGTTCACCGGGCGATTCCAGACATGTACTACGCCATCCTACAATTCCTCAATCTAATGACAAATGTGTGAATATAATAATACAATACACTGTTCAGCAATAAAATGTCTTCATTTTGATTATGATTCATTTAATAAGACAGAATTCCAATCCGTTGCAATAAGATAATTTTTATTTCGGTCAATTTAGTTACTCTTAAATACCCTAAGGGGGAAAAAAACACAAGATAGATAGAGAGAGAGAGAGAGTGAGGGAGAGGGAGAGTTGACAGATCATTGACACCGTCATATTACTCAGAATCATCATTTGGTGGGTAATTTAGAAAAGTTGTATTATTAGTATTAGTTGTTAAATTATTTGACTCGGCGAATCCTACTCAGATTATTGGCATTTTTGAAAATACTTAAAACAATGACCATAAATAACTTGTGCAAAATTTTACTGTAACTTTTCATTTCTCTTCTCTTCTCTTACTCCGCTGCCCCTTTCTCTCCTCTCTCTCTCTCTCTCTCTCTGACTCTCTTCCTATATTAATCTCATGTATGTGTGTATTGTGAGAGATATGTGTGCGTGGGTGTGCGTTTGTTTAGCATTATGTCCGAGGACATTTTCGGACAGAGAACAAAAGAAAACCATGACAACAATGGTCCTCGGAAGCCGGACAATAGTCCTCGAACGTCGAACAATGAATTTATGCCTTATTCCGTCGACTGTCCGAGGACGAGTAACAATAGAGGAACAATAGTTGTCCTCGGAAGTAAAGCCATGTAAACGTGTGTGTGTGTGTGTGTGTGTAGATATGTGTGACATTAAAAAAATATTTCCCTATGTAATATATAGTATATAGTGTATTCTGTATTTTGTTATGTATTTTTTCTTTGTTTACTCGTAAAGGGAACCCACTTTTACAAGCTTAATTTTTCTTTGGGGTACCCTAACCATTTTTCTTACGTCATGTCTGATATGTTTTGAAATTTTATCAGTGAACGCATGCACTTTTCAATATTTTATTTAAATGATTGAATAATGATATTGAATGAAATGATACATATAATGTGACTTTGATACTACGACTTATTGTTATATACATGATGAATAATTATGTTATTATGATGAATGATAGAAATTGCAAGCGGTAGATATCTTCATCCGAAGAAATAAAAAATAGAAACGAGAAAAAAAAAAAAGAAAGAGAGGGGGAGAGAGAGAAAGGAGGGATTTAAGTATGAAGAAAGAAGGAAATATATGAGATGAAGAAGTAAGAGAGAGAGAGAGAGAGACAGAAGAGAAGGGAAAAGAAACGAAATAATGTTAGAAGAGAGGTAGAGTGTGAGAGGGATAAAGAGGGAGAGAGGGATGTGTATGCGTGTGGATGACGGTGTGCGTGTTTGTGGGTGTGGGTGTGTTTGTGCGATAGAGTGAGAAAAAGAAATAGAAAGAGAGAAAGAGATAGAGAAGATTGACTTGATAAAAAAGATAATTATTAGAAGAGCAGAAGGTAGAGTGTGATAGGAGAAAAAAAGAGAGATAGAGGGGGTATGCTGTGGATGAGCGTGTGCACGTGGATGTTTGTGGGATATTATATAACATATATTATACAGAGAGAGCGAGAGAAAGAAATATAGGAAGAGATAATACTGATAAACATATAGACAGAAAGAGTGTGGGAGATAGAGAGAGAGAGGGAGAGAGCGAGAGAGCGAAAGAGAGAGAGAGAGAGAGATCATCTTCATCTCTGCAAGGTGTTGATTTTAATAAGAAAAAAAAATATACAAATTAGGGGATCTGATAAAGGCGGCGTAATCTTCACACCTAGTCATCTCTCTCTGAGGTAGCCGTGAAATATTGGAATTATTCTTGCTTGAACGAGTACCATTCTGCTCCTGATACCATCAACCCTAGTCAAGAGGTTTAAAGCTGTGACTTTGCATATCCCACTATACAACCTCAATTTTACTGTTTGGCATTAGTATTATATTGATATAATTTTATTAGTAGTATTATTGTGATTATTATTAATGCTATTGTTATTATTAGTATTGATATTATTATTACCACCATCATTAATAATATAATTATCATTATGATTTTAAAGTTGTAGTTATTGCTGGTGTTATTGATATAATTATTTTTTTATTATATCCCTCATCGTAAGATTGTTTCATTAGGAGTGTACACAACAAGAAAATGAATAGTTTTACTAGAAATGCCGTTTCCTGCCGTCTAGTTCATTTTTCCTGCTGACGTCATCGAATAGTTCATTTTTTCCCCATCATTAGAGGGGAAAATGAACTATTCGTTCCCCGCCCCCCCCCCCCCCCCCCCCCCCCATCGACTCGCGACAAGAAGGGGGAAAAAGCATCTCAGCCTGAGCGCGTACTACATTGTGACGACATTAATTTGCGCGTATCTATTGTTTTAGGCATGCACCGCTGGCACCGGTGCGTGATGATTGTCATTATTACGCGTTTTACATCCGCACAAATTCATTCCTTCTTCAAACTGTTTGTGTATATTTTGTACGTACCCTACAGTGCAGAGGATCAAGTAGATGAGTAGAATTAGGCTTTTGTTCAAGATGACGGATATAAACCGAATATATAGTAGTAGTAGTTGTAGTAATAGTAGTAGTAGTAGAAGTAGTAGTAGTAGTATAGTAGTAGGAGTAGTAGTAGTAGTAGTAGTAGTAGTAGTAGTAGCGGAAGTAGTAGTAGTAGTAGTAGTAGTAGTAGCGTGGGCGAAAATATGCAGGAAATTATTTTTATCGGGGGGGGGGCGTAACAACAGTCAATTTTAAATCGCAGAAATTTGTAAATTTGTAAATGTTGTCTATGATTATTTGCAAAGGTGTAAGCATCCTTGGTTATCTAATGTTATGTCAATTTCATCCAGTCTTTATTTGAAATAATTGCGTCTTAGATAAAATGTAGTAGATGAGTAGAATTAGGCTTTTGTTCAAGATGACGGATATAAACCGAATATATACTGCCTACATTCGAGTCCCTGGTTAAACTATGGTACCCTCGGTGACGTGAAGACGACCATTTTCCTTCCGGGCTGCGCCCCTCATTAAAATAGTCCTGGTTCACGTCACCTCGGGGACCATTCCAACCAGACCCCCCCATGACAGTATATATTTGTATACTATCATCATTATCATTACTAGTAGTAATATAATTAGCGGTAGTAGTAGTTGTGGTGGTGGTGGTAGAAGTAGTAGTAGCAGTAGAAGTAGAAGTAGTAGTAGTTGTAGTAATAGTAGTAGTAGTAGAAGAAGTAGTAGTAGTAGTAGTAGTAGTAGTAGTAGTAGTAGTAGTAGTAAAAGTAGTAGTAGTAGTAGTAGTAGTAGTAGTAGTAGTAGTAGTAGTAGCGGAAGTAGTAGTAGTAGTAGTAGTAGTAGCGTGGGCGAAAATATGCAGGAAATTATTTTTATCGGGGGGGGGGGGGCGTAACAACAGTCAATTTTAAATCGCAGAAATTTGTAAATTTGTAAATGTTGTCTATGATTATTTGCAAAGGTGTAAGCATCCTTGGTTATCTAATGTTATGTCAATTTCATCCAGTCTTTATTTGAAATAATTGCGTCTTAGATAAAATGTAGTAGATGAGTAGAATTAGGCTTTTGTTCAAGATGACGGATATAAACCGAATATATACTGCCTACATTCGAGTCCCTGGTTAAACTATGGTACCCTCGGTGACGTGAAGACGACCATTTTCCTTCGGGGCTGCGCCCCTCATTAAAATAGTCCTGGTTCACGTCACCTCGGGGACCATTCCAACCAGACCCTCCCATGACAGTATATATTTGTATACTCTCATCATTATCATTACTAGTAGTAATATAATTAGCGGTAGTAGTAGTTGTGGTGGTGGTGGTAGAAGTAGTAGTAGCAGTTGAAGTAGAAGTAGTAGTAGTTGTAGTAATAGTAGTAGTAGTAGAAGTAGTTGTAGTAGTATAGTAGTAGTAGTAGTAGTAGTAGTAGTAGTAGTAGTAAAAGTAGTAGTAGTAGTAGTAGTAGTAGTAGTAGTAGTAGTAGTAGCGGAAGTAGTAGTAGTAGTAGTAGTAGTAGTAGTAGCGTGGGCGGAAATATGCAGGAAATTATTTTTATCGGGGGGGGGGGCGTAACAACAGTCAATTTTAAATCGCAGAAATTTGTAAATTTGTAAATGTTGTCTATGATTATTTGCAAAGGTGTAAGCATCCTTGGTTATCTAATGTTATGTCAATTTCATCCAGTCTTTATTTGAAATAATTGCGTCTTAGATAAAATGTAACATCACGAAGTGTATCAACTTTAATAAATCAGTGTCATTATATTGACTCCCTGCTCTGAGTTTTCATTATTCAAACCTTTATTTCTTGTGGTCTTTGTAATTTACATTTTCTACTTTTACTTCTGAGATACCCTTAAATGATAAAACCAGCGGATTTTAGAATAATACAAATCAATGTTATTCTGCCTCTTTATTCTTTACTCTGTTACTATAATTTATTTTTCAACACTACTGAACCGTATGTAAATTTAATGTACTTTGTTTTCTGTCTTTGGAATTTCACTATATAACAATATTGCCGGCAGTAATAATGTCGGCACAATACCACTATCTGTATTAATATTTTTTTTTACTGTAAATAGTAGGCATTAATGAATTGTATTTTGTTTTGTTGTTCTTTTTTATGTATGTATTTTAATATGTAAATTCAAATGTACCAGCTTTTAGCTGTAATCTTGAGTATTCTTCAATAAACCTAAACCTAAAACTAAATAGGTCGCCCCCTAATGAATAGAATTACTAACACATCTCCGCCAGTAGTAGTAGTAATAGTAGTAGTAGTAGTAGCAGTAATAGTTCCTTTTGTCTGTGTATTTGTATTAAGTACTAGTAGCAGGAGGTATACAATTATTCTGTATTATCAAAATCAAGGAATTAGTTATACATGTATAATAGCAGAAGTAATTTTAGGATAAGAATTCGTGTATGTACTAAAAGTGGTTGCAGTTGGAACAGCAGTAGGCTATAAATGTAAAATAAATAGTTATAACATCAGAAGACAGTAGTACGTTTTGATATAAACTGTCGACACATGAAACACTTCTTGTACTTTTCTATTTTCCAACCTTTACTGAATTGCTATCTAGGTTTCGAGATTATTTTGGTCATGACCAGATAGTTTTAAGACCAAACGCTGTCTGAACGCAGATAGTCACGAGATTGGAGCTAGGTTTCGAAACTATTCTGGCATCGAGTAGAGCGATAGCATCGATGCTATCTAGGTTTCGAGACTATTTTGGTCATGACCAGATAGTTTTAAGACCAAACGCTGTCTGAACGCAGATAGTCACGAGATAGAAGCGAGTTGGAGCTAGGTTTCGAAACTATTCTGGCAGCGAGTAAATCTCAGGATCCAGCGACAAAGCATCGATGCTTTGCGGTAGACCACCCACCGCGCTTGTGACTATTTGTAATGTGAACGCAATCGCTGCTTCACTCGCTGCTTCACTCGCTGCTATCTTCACTCGCAACTTCGCATGATATGACCCCTGTGCACAAACTTCAATACCAATTATACTCGGGTCACCGTGTGTGGCGCAGTAATTATTGTTTTGGCAGCGAGTGAGCGATGGATAGTCACGAGTGGGTGATAGAAGCAAGTCGATCATGGCCTGTCTGAACGTACTGGAAATAGTTTCGAGACTTACATAGCATCGATGCTATGTACTACGTATGAACTTGCATTTCGATTTCAATGTCCTTGTGCATTTCGTTCCTTTTATTTATCTCCCAATTTGATTAAAGCGTGAAACATTCCTAAATACTATTATGATAACCAAATCCGGCTGAGTCCTATTATTATTAGCGATGTACATGTATATGCTCTAGTGAGAGTACCCACGAAAATTCGAAATCTTTTGAATAAGAATGCTATAGACATTATTGAAAGTAATAGTTGAAAAGTTGTCATTTTCCTCATACAACAAGTGTAAATGTGATTTTTCCATCATTAAAAGAATATACCCAATAGATGCAATAAAACACAAATCGCTACCGGGAATTCCTAGAATTTAGATGTTAAAGTAATATTGTGTTCTTGTCTGTTTGGGGGAATAACATTTATTGTGCCTAATACTTTTATAGGTTATAATCATAATTCTCACACAGTTTACACTGGCGAACAGTCATCATCATCATACCTTAAAAAAGGACATTACTGGTAGTATAGCCAGGAGTCTATTAAGCCAGTGCCCCTCCAGTGGTGATCAGTATAGGATATTAAAGCTCTCTTTACCCCCCTCCAGCGCCGGTCCGGAACCACCAGCTTCACTAATTCAGAAAAAAGAGAACTACTCAGCACGGCGGAATGGAATGATTAAAAACGTGTCACTAATCCTCCACAGCTCCTCCGGCCAGTAGTCCTTGTAGAATGGTGGTTCATGTCACCGTTTGGTTAACACGCAGGCGCCACCATAATCCTCCCAACTAATCCCAACTCCCAGACAGCATTCAGCCGAGGAAAGAAAAAAAAAGTCACCCCAGATATGAAAATACATATCATAACCAATAATTCCCATTTAGAAGTACATGTTTCATTACACGGAAATCTCCACGCGTCTGTATTAGTAATTATCGAGAAGGGGAAAAAATAGAGGTTGCTGACAAATTGTGCGTATATTTGAAGGCGTATCTGTGGTGGAGATAATAACGGGAATTTACGGCTTCCAGATTATTTTGGGGCCCGAATGAGAGAAGACAGTATTAATTGACACTTTTCAACGAGCACCGAGGTATACTGAAATAATTTGTTGGTGGAGGAAATACTCATTTAAACTCAGAAAGGAATACTTATCATTACTTTTTTTCGAATAAGCATAGATATGTTTTTCAGCTGAAAGCGAGAAAATATTACGATCATGCACAGGTACGAGAGCCACATTATGATGATAACATTGGATTTAACGACACCTATGGATGAAAATAAATTCAACGTGAAGGCGGTAAAAATGTAATTAACACAAAATAAATTAGAGGTGCTCATATAATTAATCTGCTGATCTTTGAACAATAATTCTGAAAGTATATGGAGAATCCTCAAAATGTCTTGACTGTAATATAATGATATTTATCAGTCCAACAAGGCACCTATTAAACCAAGGCCATTTATCAAAATAATTATTAAAAATAAAGAAAACTGTCTCGATCGATTTGATTATGCTTGAATTTCAAGTCGTTTATTTCGAAAAATGTAAGTAGAATTTTAGTTATAAATATTATTGAAACTTACTAAAAACGACTAATTCAACATTAAATGTGATAAAATTAAAATTCCAGAGAGAAAATAAAAAGCAAAAGATATCTTATTTTCTTTCATTTCAGGTCTTCCATTTGTTTTGACAACGAGATTTTAGCAACCTTTGCGTTCATAAATAATGGGAAAGGATAATTATAAACTTCTCAAAGATATCAAAGATCACGTAATAGTGAACCCCCCCCCCCCCAAAAAAAAAAAAAAAAAAAAGAAAAAGAAAAAAGAAAATAAACTATATAATAATAAAATATCGGGGTCTAAATCAATATTGGCTCGTACGTTATCAAATGTATGATGTTGATGTCGCCCCACTGCAATTGTAATTTATTATAAATGCATGTCCATGCACACCGTTCTGAGTCTCATTATGTACTCGTCCTTTGAATCCTGTCCAAATTTCATCGTTCATGTTTTTGAAGAATACAAATGCCCATTTATGTTTACTCTATGTTCAACCAACTTTTTATTGTTAACCTTTCTTGTATTATCAATTTTGAATTACTGATTTTTATCTTAATTATCATTGGGCAAAAGGTTACACTTGATGTACCGGAAATCTAATATGTGAATGTACAATTAGATCTCTTTAATAGCTGCCCGAATATGAGTCGACGGTTGCCGAATATTGGTTTTAAAAATGTAAGTAAATAAAAAATAGAAAATAAAATTAAAAATCTTCGGCGGGGCTTCAGCCTTCTCAGCCCTCTCAGTCGTACGCGTAAGCAAATGGGATGAAGACGAAAGTGGAGAGGATGGGGCTGAAATCAATTCTACAACCATTGATCCGCGGCCACCTGGTTGATGTAGACTCCGGCGTGCGACTCGCTGGCGTCTCCGCTGACAACCCCGTCGACAGACTTCGGTATTGTTCGTCTGCCCCTCGTCGACATGCCGAGTGTCCCTCGAGGGATGCCGAACTGAACACCTGACGCTGGTGAGATGTAGCAACATGATCGTCTGGCGTCAGTAACCCTGCAAAGTCAAACAGAGGTAAGTGTTGCCATGAAAGTGCGACCTTTCTGTACTCGAAAACAGATCTGAAATCGCACGTAGATAGATAATCGAACTCGAGTCATTAATGCCAAGATTCTTGATTTTCCCATTTTAGTTGTGAAGGAGCTACACGGTATTGATAGATTAATCTCTGCCAGTATTCCAAAGTCATTCATATTGGTACATGAGTCCTTTTGTCTTGAACTCCATGCAGGTCGGGTATTTACAAAGCTGATCGACATGTCGGAATGAAGATCTCGTTTGTCACTCGCTTGGCAGTTGTGTTGACAACATGCGAGTCTACCTGACATCTATGGTGGCCTTAAAATATTCATGGGACATGATCATATCTCTACATTCTCCAAAATAATGCATTTTTATGTTGTTTTGTTTTGTATTTCGTAATATTTTGTATTAGTATCTGTATTGTCTTATTGTTACTGTTCTGCATACGTTCCTTGTTGCAATCAGGGAATTTAATCTTTTCCACATTTCACTGTTGATTCTAAAAAGGCTATGAATATTGTATCCTCTGCGTAATACTTCAACTTTCATACTAATCTTATTGAGATAAAAAAATGCTTAACTGTCATTATGTAATTAATAACCGTAAACGTTTTCTTTATTAGGCATGTATAGCCTCCATCTAAAATATAATATCACTACTTTATAATCATGGTAAAGCAGTATTTATTGTTGAAAATGTAGGTAGCGTAGGAGGAAGGCTAATTTGAAGAACAATTACAAAAGTGCAGAATATTCATATTTTTTAAGGTAATCTCATTACATCATGCAAACGCATCCCTGTCGATCATAAATGAACTCAAATGCAAAGGACATTTTTAAGGGTTTTTTTTTTCTTTCTGTTTCAATACATAAAAGTAAGGAACAAGGCCGATCGTCGTGTTGCATAATCGTAACAATTCTTTATTATCTAGAGTGAAAAAGACATTGATTAAAGATCGCGCTTGGGCTGAATGTTTTGTATCCTGTATCTTGGAATGGAAGCGGGCCATGGAAGCGGGCCAGCAAATCGGTGCCATGTTCGAGTTCTGGGCATACCAATGCTATGGATCTTATTCGCCACCCGATGTGGAGGAGGGGGACCTCCATCGGTACCAGCTTACCACCGGGGAAGATGCCGCCACGAGAAGGGTGAACGATACGGGTGATGACACGAGAACTGGGTTCGTACTTCATAATGGTTCGGATATGTGTGGTGAAACGATAGCGTTCGGGTGTCGGGCTGGATCACTCGGGTATTAGGACACACACAACATTTTGTGTGACATGACATAACACCAAGTGAACAGGGCGGAGCTAGAACTCTGACATTGGCGTATAGCCATGGCGGGCCCATGGGGGAACGTCCCCCTCGATCCACTGGCAAAAAATAGATTTTTCACAGTGAAGGAAAGGGAGAGGAGAAGGCACCGTGAAAAAACCCCGTGAAAAAAATGATAATAATAATAATATTCGGTATTTTTATAGCGCTCATATCCACCACGTATAAGGTGCTCAGGGTGCTCCAATATTACCCGCGCTCTAGCTAGGCTACCGAATTCGGTGCTCACAGCATTCAAGGAATTCCTTGGAAAACACTAGTGCCGTGCCGGGATTCGAACCCACGACCTTTGCATCTCCAGTCAAGTGTTTAAACCACTCGACTACGACACCTCTACATGATACTGTATACCCCCTGCCACATCCTTCCCCACTCAGTGACTTTCGACACCCCCCCCCCCCCATGACGCCAGTCCCCCTACTATCTCTGGACCCACGGTACGCCACTTTGTCACTCTAAAGTCTTTGTCTGACTATCTGACTATGGCAACAGAAATATTGGTTAGCAAATGAAAATCAGGCACAAACCTGACTCCAGAAAGCAAAAATTAATGAAGATTTCACCTGGCTTGGCGGAGAATACAAAGTATGTTACTAGACATCTGCTAAATGTTCGTTCTAGTGAGTTATATATACTTGTGATTACCGTAGCTGTTGGTAAATGATAGTATACAGAACTACTCTCTCTAAAAGAATACCGTTAAACATCATTGAAAACCAAGTTCTATAATTATGTTCCCTCTTTGTGTTATTGTTCATGTAAACTGTTTCCAATTACTAGGCGCCATATAAGCAAATTTCAGAAATCGAATGAACTGAAAAGCCTCTAGAAACATACTCAACAGATCACACTTCTAAGGATGTTGATGGTGAAATTCATTTTGTAGCTTGCTGGTACCTTCCGATGTGAACGAAAATATTTTGTTGCCTTCTCAATCTAATTGATTGGCCTTTTGTAAATCAAAAATCTGCAATTTCCTGTCCAGGTTGGATATTTTAATATGATTCGACCTATTAATAGCTTTCGGCAATTTTAATCTAAATGCAAACATGTAAAAATGCGAGCATTATGTGTGCAATAGCAAGCGATCTTTCATCTTTTCAGAGGAACATAATAGACTTATCTTAACTGACTTAACACCTCTCTACTGCGCTTGAACTAAACACTGGGTAACATCTTAACATTTTTCCCACACCTAAAAAATGTCATTTCCGCAAAGAAACTCTTACTGGTATCATTTTCTCTGTTTTCCCTTTTCGACATAAACGGGCTGAATAACGGCAGCACGCCGGTGTAATTTGAAAAGATAACTTCATTTATGAGGCTGACACGTCAGACTTGTTACAAAGCAGTAGCGGTGACACGTCGTCGTATTGTGGTATCACACGATCTTTGAGACACAAGAGCGATATTAATGAAAGCCAGAAAAGGCATGATGTTTTCGACACCCTCCCCTCTATCTTTTATTTTATCTTTCTCTGCAAGTCAGAATTGCAAGGTGTATACATGTGTGCTGGTGTGTGCGCGCGTGTGTGTTGGTGTTGTGTGTGCGAGTATGACAGTAATGTTAATGATCCTTTGTATCTTATATGATTTGTTTGAAAGTCATCTTGTGTTCGAAGCGCGCATTCCACACCTTCGCTTACACCCTTGCAGATGGTATCTTAGCTCGGTTCCTGTTTGATGTAAACGCTTTTAATTTCATCCAAGTTTTATTTGAACTCTCTCGTTGTCTGCCAAGTGTTGCATTGATTCCGATGCTTATAGCTGGTCGTTTAACATCAGCAGCGGCGCTGAAAACGCTCGCGCTTCGATACAAATGAAGGTGGCGGTTTGATGTTGTATTATTACTCAGAGTGTTACTCTAGCAGAGAAGCGCAAGCTTTTCTTTCATCTCGTCCCGCGAGATTTCGCGCGATGAATTTGTTATTTTCGCCTTTCTGAAAATTTAATTCGAAAATCCGCAAGAGTTCTCTTCCCCTCCTGTCTCTGCGTCGCCGACAATATCCGCTAGTCCTCAGCGCTGGGCTTGTGTTTGTCTCATCCGGGACTTGGGTGGTTTGAGAGGGTGTGGGCGATTAGATGATAGGAATAGGGAGATGGGAAGAGAGAATGGGATTGGGGGATGAGGAGAAATGAGGAGAATGGTGACTTTAGAAACAAGACATTCTACTTGATGCTTGTATCTCCTCTCGCTTTGTCTGCCACCGCGAGTGCGCCCTTTTTATCTTTTGAAAATGTCCTCCATACCGCCAGAAAAAGCCCGAGGCTTTTTTGACGCTCTTTAGTGAATTAGCTATGCTATCACCCTATCACCTACCCTCTCACCTCACCCTCCTCGCATGAGATATACCGACCCGTTTCTTCCTCGACAACTCTAACGGCTTCTCGCCTTCTCTCTTTCCCCCAACGAGATGCCGAATCGCGGGAACACCCGGGCACCAACGTTGCAATATCTCTCTCTCCCAACAGCCTAGAAATAATAATAACAATAATGACATCGCGCGGCCTCATATTTGTTAAATGGTCGCCAGGGATGATGGTGTTATAAAGTTTACCGCAGACTATCATCTGGGAGACGGTAGAGAGAACCCTTCTGGCCATTGCTCCGTCAACCATTACAAAATCATAAAGAATTTCAAGTAAAGTATCATTAGAGGCAGCTTCTTGCCAACGTCGAATCCGTCATTCCGCCGAGGATAGAGCACCATAAGCCTTCAAAGCCAGCCGAGTTTCAATTTGGAAATTAACTTGATGAAATAAAGTAAGAGGCAAGGAGACAGTCAACTTAACACATTGGGTCGAAAGAGATACGCAAAGGTTAAAACCATCTCATTTAGAAGCCTATAAGACGTTTAAGACTTTGAATAAACATTAGGTCGAGAGGATTTATATGAAATAAAACCTAGAAATGTTACACCAAGAGACTGGCCATACTGGTGGTGCCAGAAAAGCTCATGAAGATAAAAGTGGCATGTGCTCTCTTGTGAATCATCCAATTATATAAAATTATGAAGAAATATCAATACATCTTACTAAATTGATGATTGTCATGGAGATATTCTCCCTGATTCCATGATAAAAATGTCAAGCTATAGGAGAGTTTACAAATTTTCATTAAGAAACCCAAAAGATCTTCCGATATAAGACCAAACCTTTCTTAACGATTGTACATGATACGCTTATTGCATTTTCTAATGTTTGTCAAATGTTGTTTCTGGCTGTGTGACGTAATACATATGTGTGTGTGTACATATGTGTATCTCCACCTTTCATTGTGCATTATCCTTTGAGTCGATATTTACATATACCTTTATATTTATATATTTCTTAAATAAAAACAAAAAAATATTTGATACAATTATGTATAAAAATATAAATATAAAAATCTTAATAATATTTATTTACCATCATTAGTCTTACGGATGTTTTTTTTGAAAATCTTTTAGATGTTGTTTTACGTTTTTATTGATCTGATTAAAATTTTAATATTTTCTTTTTTTGGCAGCATGAACTGGAGATGAATATGGCTTTTAAGTCGTTCTGTGCAGTTCATTCATCGATCAATTTGTCAATTTTTCAGTTGAACCAAGTAACTATTTCAGTTTTCACAAATTCGATTATTATACATGCACCTTTTAAACAAAGTATCCTCTACATGAACTTACCAGCGTGGACTAGATATGTTTACTATTATCATAGAAATTTTTACTTCGTGTGAAGTCGACTACAGTCATGACAGTTGTACACGAAAATGAGCTGGTATAAAGAAAATCATGTGAGTTTACAACTTCAAAGAACGACGCAAAGCTTTAGGCAGAAAGTGAGGAGCCAAGAGAGAGAGAGAGAGAGAGAGGGGGGGGGGGGGTGGGGGATATACAGACTCAAAAATATATGGACAGAGATGATATGAGATTTTACAATCCGCATAGTTTGGAAATGACTCTTGCAATGATTCCGGCAACAAGGGAGAAAAAATGGAACTAGGCCGACACAAATATGACCCAGAAATCCCTCCTTCCCCGGAAAATGGGGGCAAATTCATGGCTATTGCCCAGGGCTATATCGCCCGAGGCAATGGGCTTGGAATTCTGTTGTTGATTAAGAGAAAAGTACCTACCCACCTCATGAGATCTTTACGAAAGGATGAATATGATTTATTAATAGTACTGTACATGTATAATTATATATTTGTGCGGTTGTTTTTTGTTTTTGTTTGCAGTGTTGGTTTGTTTCAGCGACAAAAATGACAAAAGGACAATGGCTAGTGTAAAGAAAATCCCCTTAAATACTTTAAAAACTCAAAATATAGTGGTAGAAATGAAATAAAATGAAATGAAATGAAATGAAATGACATGAAATGAAATGAAATGAAATGAATGGAATGACATGAAATGAAATGAAATGAATGGAATGAAATGAAATGAAATGACATGAAATTAAATGAAAGGAATAAAATGAAATGAAATGAAAGGAATGAAATTAAATGAAATGAAGTGAAATGAAATGAAATGAATGGAATGAACCGAAATGATGATGGAGGAGAAAATAACGGATAAATAAACAATGTCGTTTATATTGTAACTGT
The DNA here is from genome assembly GCA_025617745.1 of Heliocidaris erythrogramma. Classification (NCBI taxonomy): domain Eukaryota; kingdom Metazoa; phylum Echinodermata; class Echinoidea; order Camarodonta; family Echinometridae; genus Heliocidaris; species Heliocidaris erythrogramma. The sequence continues at coordinate 8,025,607 of CM046861.1, forward strand.
CCTCTTCTTTGTTTTTAAAGTCAATATGTGACTGGGCCTGGGTGTTACTCTTGTTTATAATTCATTAGGTGTCGAATGTGGACGAGAAAATTATATAAAGAAATAAACAAACAAACAAACAAATGAACAAACAAAAAAAGCTTTTGATTTGCAAACTACTACCTTTATCATGCTTATTGTAATAGGCGTAACAAGAATGCAATACCTAACAAAATATTTCAAATGTCAGTGTAAAGAAAATCCCCTTAAATACTTTAAAAACTCAAAATATAGTGGTATGAAATGAAATAAAATGAAATGACATGACATGAAATGAAATGAAATATATGGAATGAAATTAAATGAAATGAAATTAAATGAAAGGAATAAAATGAAATGAAATGAAAGGAATAAAATGAAATGGAATGAAAGGAATGAAATGAAATGAAATGAAATGAATGGAATGAACTGAAATGATGATAGAGGAGAAAATAACGGATAAATAAACAAGTCGTTTATATTGTAACTGTCCTCTTCTTTGTTTTTAAAGTCAATATGTGACTGGGCCTGGGTGTTACTCTTGTTTATAATTCATTAGGTGTCGAATGTGGACGAGAAAATTATATAAAGAAATAAACAAACATACAAAGAAATGAACAAACAAAAAAGATTTTGCTTTGCAAACAGTAGCTTTATCATGCTTATTGTAATATGCGTAACAAGAATGCGATACCTAACAAAATATTTCAAATGTCATTATTTTGATTAAATTACGACTCATCCTTAGCTTTATATATGTCACTACAAAAATCTGATTTTAAATTTTTAAGTTTTATCGAATTTCGGCCATATACTATGTGGGGTATACTATGCGACTGACAGAATATATTTTCGCACAATAATTTGAAAGACATCTGACATGACTAAAATGAAAAGCGTCCAACCCGGGATAAGTGTTATATCCATTAGCAGATTACCCGCTGCAAGTCCAAATATTTTTTGAAAAAAGTTTTTGAACTAACTATAACTATTGAAGGGACTTACTTATGACTTACTTACTTACTTCTTAATCTAATCATATCTGAATGAACACGCCGTAAAGAGTGTTCTACAAAACATTTTCATGGGTTTTTATAAAACCGTTCAAAATCTGTGGATCATGCTATATTTTCAGTACGGAGAAAAGCTTTGAACAAAGACATACTAAAGCTTTTCGCCTTGCACTTATCACAGCGCAAGAATGAACATAGTGTTCGTATGTGTGCGTGTTGTTAAAGGGTGTGTGGGTGTGTGTGTGTGTGTGTACAATTGAAACCGGAAGTTAAGCAACATAAAATTAATCTGAAGGGAACAAAAAGCGGAAAAATACTGTGATAAGCGCAATAGAAATATCTTCAGTATGTCTTTGTTCAACGACATTCTTCGATATTTTAGTGCTAGACACGTTGAAGTATTTTCTCAATAAATTCGCTGATAATTTTTTTTCTCCAAATTTGCTGGAGAATATGAGACAGAACTGTCGAAACGATGACTTTGCAGAGACGGATCTCTACCGTCAGTCTCCCGATGGGCTACTCCGAACTTTTACAGGTGTTTGATAGTTGGTGATTGTCCTTGTTAAACATACGACTTTCATCAGGAATCCTCTGGTAAAGGTCACCCTACATCCGACCTCGTGGCGCCGTGGTTCGGACGCAAACCAACTATGAAATTGATGTTTATTTTCTTTGTTCTAATCGCTGAAAGAAGGAGGAGGGTTTTGAGATTGTTTGCCCGGCTCCTTTACATAAGAACGAATCTCATGAACTCATTCATGTTGAGGAAATCAGATTTTGTGCTTTGATTTCCCAAATCATTAGATATCAGGATATGATGAGTGATACAAATTATGCTATCGTTGTATGTATGACAAAATGTTCTATCTTTGTGCGATGACGAGAATGAATTCGGAATCAAATTCAAATTGAACGCTAAAACACTAAAACAGAGTGTTTTTACTTTTTTTTTTTTTAGATTGTGAAACAAGATAATTCATTATCTGTCTTACAGTCACTGAATATTCAAATGTTTATCTTGGCAGACATATGTTTTGTAGTATAAAAACACCCCAAAGACGATAATTGATATCATTATTTACAGTATTATCACTATCACTATTAGTAATAGAAGAAGAAGTAGTAGTAGTAGTATTAGTATAGTAGTAGTAGTAGTAGTAGTAGTAGTAGTAGTAGTAGTAGTATAGTATTACTCTTTAATAGTATTATCATACTTATACTATTGTTTCTTTCAATCAAATCTAGTATGATCACTTGTATCTATATGATATTGCCAATTCATTCAAACTAAATGTTAGCACACCTTTGTCAAATTTGCGTAATAGTCTTATCTGCTATCCAATTATCGAATATTTTAATGTTTATCTCAGTTTCGTGCATTTGTACTTATATTATACTTATAATTTTAGAATCGGAATTTCAGACATTCAGTCGGAGAAACATAATATGTAATCACACCAATACGTCATTTGAATCAGATCATCTTAGTTGAATTGACAACTCATCTGTCATTGTTTTGTATCAATCAAATAAAGAATAAATCTGGATGCCATGGGTTGACGGAGATATAAACTAATTCAAGATTGCTATCAAATTTGTCAGTTGATATGCTAGAGGATGAAGTGATATTTTGTTAGTTTTTTTCCCCCTCAATAAATCACCATTAATGTATCTAGTGAAAACAACATTTTATCCTCATTCAATCAGTCAACAATACTTGTTTGTATTTTGTGTATACCTTTCATACTAAGTTGACTTATAGTGACGTAAGATTTATTCTTGTTCTTATGCATGGTCTAGACCGGGATGACGTTGTCAACTCGTTACAACTCATAGTACCGTTATGTCTAAAATGACGACATTAGAAAGTAAAAATCAATTTGGAACTCCCTCATAACCTAATTCGACTTCTTGTTAGGCAGCACCCTCGATCCAAATCTCCTCAATTTTGACCTAATTATGAGCCCCAATATTCCAACGTCAAGATTTGTTTCGAAACCTTGTAGTATTTCTTAAAACAATGTCCATCGTATTCCCTTTTGAATCGGAGCAAGCAGGACCTCAGAGACTCTATTTTATCTCCGTTGCTCTAACTTTCGTTTCCCGGAGACCTACTTACATTTAGTCCTGGCTTCCCATCTACCCTTCTTTTCTTATTACAAAGTTATTATCTTGCAAGTTACAGGAAGAAAAGAGGTATGCATTAAATAGGTTATGGGGCCAAATATTCAGACTCCTGCAAGTTGATATTGAGAGGGAGGCCGTTGTTTCAAGATATCATTTTTTCACATGGCGATAGCCGTTGAAGTTCAATAATACATGACGGATATGTGAGATCAATAAGTAAAGATTGTATTTCGAATGGCAAAATGTATTGCTTTATATTAGTAGTAAGTTTATTTTGATAAAAAAGGATGGTAGAGGTTTGAATAATGAACACTTTTAATAGTTATATCATGTTTTGATCCAAATAAATAAATCTTCTTGAATAAAGAAAATAGTCAACGAAATATTCTAAACATGCAGCCTTTAATAAGCTTAATTCTTTTTATACAAATTATTATTTTGCAAAGAATGGTTACTCTACAAGAATTACCATGGGGTGGGTGGCATCAGTGAGGGTGACCCTCAGAGCGAAAATAGAAGATTCAAATACCAAGGCAGAATTTTGGATTGTTATATGGATGGTTTAATGTGTAGCTACGACGCTTTTCAATCAATATCTAATTAATTTTCAAATGATAAAATCTTTTTTTGTCTGATTCGTCTAGTCAGTTCATACCCTACTTTCAAGAGTTTGTGCTTGCTTCTAGCAATTGAACAAAAGGTTTTATTGTTGGGACATTCATTTCCATACATAGAGACGGAGAGAGATTTCTTTCTGTGGTGATGTGGTGAATGAAATGATTTGCTGTAATTTCAATTACTTTTTACGTAATCATTAACATTAAATCAGCTGCAGATTTTTTTTTTCACATTTAAAATAACATGTTGTTGATCAAAATAAAGGGAGTACAATACGCGCAGGTTACATCTTACAATACAGGATACAAAACGACATAGTTCTCGATACAACGAACAAATAGAACAATAACAAAAAGATGTATATAAATATATATTTGTGTTTATATAAATACATGTATCCATACATTTGAAAATATTTTGTTAATAACTGTTCAAAATTCCCATAACATATTCGTTTAGAATAAAGATTCATATTCTTTGACATAGGATTCTATGTTTGTAATAGAATATTATATCCTATCTGGTGCTTCTGACTCGAAGCCTCTTGCTAACTTTTCGCTTGTGTGTATAGTTTTCGCCTTTGCTGCTTGTATATTTTTCGTTCAGTCACTGAATTTATTGGGGTATGAATCAATTATCATCAAGAACAACTGTTAACTTGGATTCTGTTTACCCTATAAAGCTAGTGTCGCAATGCTGAGAGCATTTCAGTAACTTTTAGTAAAATAAGTTTAGGATACTCCTTTAAATTCTATCCAAGGACCTTTGTGCAAGGTAATTGGAAGTTCTCGTAAAACTGTTGTACAAATTTTTTCTTTCCAGGGTCCAGGGATAAAAAAAGAGAAAAGAAGAGCAAATGTCCTCTGCTGTATCCTCTGCAAAAATTGTTTTTGAGATCCCATTTCAAACGGCGGGCTATTACGATGTTGATTGATGATAGGGTGAAGTGGATCGGACATCCCGGGCTAGCTGGGCGGTAAGAAAGCTGCTCGACCGCCCTCGTCGCGCCGAGACCACGACAGAAGCAAAGGGGTTTCAACTCGTGCTTTCCCTGTCACATTCGGCCATTTTTATCCTCTATAACGGTGTTAAACACGATACGCCAGATAGTCCTTCTTTACTTCTTTCTCATCAGTTCTTGTTTGTTGATTTACTCGTTGTATTAGGCAGTTAGTGACCTCATGTAACCGCGTCTCGTCTTTCCGAATTCGTCTGAAATATTAGCCAGAGCTATTGTTCTAGTATCGACATCCATTGTCATCAGAAAGACAACACTCTTTGATGCCAAATGGACATATGTGTTCAATTTGAGAGTGTAGCATGACATTAAATGATAAAAAATTATTATGAAAAAGTCAATACTGTATAGCTTTTCAATGCTCTGCCTTCGAATAATACGTTAATTTGATAATACGTTTCATGTGAACAATAATATCAGTTAAAGTGTTTAGGTATATCCGAAATATTAGATGAAAGACAGTAAAGAAATATGATTGTATGGCTGTGTAAGTAAAGCTACAAAGCTGCAATACCAGAAAATGGGCAAACATATCATAATCATGCGAAAGAATGTGGTATGTAATTTCTGTGACATATTGTAATATAATGAATTCTCCCACAAACGGTTTTACACATCACCGACGGGGGGAGTTGCTGAAATTACAGCAGACGTGTCGGCCGTTGGGGAGCACCATGGACACACACCCTGCTTTCTTTCTCGGCAGACATGTAAGAATGTTCCAGTGGATTTATCACGATCACAACCTCTTTATTGCTCCATTTATCTTGAGAGTAAGTACCAAGGAGTCGAGGACAACAAACCCCTGTAACTAGGTGCTATCCATTCACCTCATGCTGCTCATGTGATGTTATGTTGGTGAAAATACAAAACAAAGGTTGAAGAGACAGAGAGGGAAAAGAAATAAATGAAGAAAGAAAGAGAGAGAGAGAGACACACACACACACACACACACACAGAGGAAGGAAAGAAAGAGAGAGAGAGAGAGAGAGGAGGGGGTTGAAGAGGGGGTGACAGAGGGAGTCTAGAAAGCGCGGGAACATTATGAATTTACGCAGAAGGACGCGTTAGTGTCTGCGTATACATCATCAGCATTAATTCCTCCGCCATAATGTGTTTCGAAGCTGCACCTGTCCTCTTTATTTTTATGCCTTTTGAAAGAAAAGCGTCCACACTGGTCACTCCTTCCACTCCTATCGTAACCCTTGACCTGCTAAGTCCATTCGTATGCAAAAGCCCAGTCAACAATAGACGCAACATGCTCGTCATATCGCTTCGTAAACCAATATGGTGAAAGTGGTGGCAGTCCCGCAGGAAACACCGCACATAATAATTTTTCGGCGGGGCTCTTTGATGAAGAGGTAAGGATAAATATTAACTATCGTCGCGTCTTTGAGATTTGGTTTAGAGCTTTTTTGTGTTGTTTATGACGGAGGGTCCTCGTTGGTGGCCAATGTGCCTACTAAAATAACAATTTGGATAAAGGTAATGCCGATACAAGGTTGCGAGGTGTCGCGACTCGGTATTATAAGCATTACATAACGATACGAGCCCCAAATTTATCACCCTCCAAGTGTTATTGCTTTACCATAAGGTCAAATGCATACAGTTTCTGCTCAAGTATAAGGAAGTGAGTGAACAAACACGTTTCGGCGTAGTTTCGGAATATGCTTTCATATTTTCAAATTAAAAAAAATATCAAAAAATGTAGGCACAGATTAAACGTAGCTAGTTCATTTTACATAAAATGTCTCCAGTCTAAAAATATTATCCAATTATACTGAATACACATTCTACTATATATAATGCCTTAACGCCAGCAAAACTCGAAAAGACAAGGGAATGCATTCAGCTAATGCGATAGGATCGAAAACATGCTTTGTAAAATGCTTCATGAAACATGATGGTCAAGTTATAATTCATTATATCTTTGAGAAGCGTAGGCGAAAATTAAACTTAGCACGTTCCTTTTTAACAACTGTACATTTCTTATGGTGATACATCTTGCTAGGAATAGTTTTAGCTAATATTCGTTATATTTCCCTGAGCCCTGACGCCAAATCGAAACATTCCTCGCATGGATGTGTTAAGGTCATAAGTATGTTGTTTACATCTCGTTATATATACTTGTAGATGAATGATGATGCTTCCCATAATCTACTTCGTGTATGTAACCTACTTTTTCACCTCAATCCGCCATTCAATCAGTATATATATTAAAGAGAAGAATGGGTTCTAGCGAAGCTGAAAATAGTATTATGCTTTTTCATTTTTTGTGGCCACGTAGAAGAATATCATAGAAGCTATGTCCCATGAATATGGTTGTTCTCGACATACTTGAAGTGCGCTCTTTCGTAGTTAGAAATAGTTTACAACTTTGGGATAAAACCTGATGCCAAATGTTAGTGTCGTCCCATCTATACACATATTTGTGTCCAGTGCTTTTTATTGTCATTGTGTAAATTTATTGATAATCTTGGTGATTATAATACCTCTTAATACACGATTGTTTCTATGTACCACATAAATAACCATTCAGAATAGTTTCGTTCACAATGCAATGGTATGTTCAGTACTCAACTTCATCTTTAAAGAATAACTGAAAACAGGCGAAAATAAATGATGCTACAAATTGGACCGACAAGCCGAACAGCGACGCCTTCGATGCATTCATAAATCACCAAACTTTAAGAGCCAAGAAGAACATTTTCACATCACAACATCCAACTGGTGTATGAAATATGCGGTCATCTATGGGTTAGATAGGGGGTATAAAGGCTCACGTAGTGAACGTAGCCTTTCGGCATAATGAATTCATGTATTTAATCATGCGTTGCATTTTTTATTTGTCTGTTTGTTAAACCGAAGGATTACGGTGCAAGGGTCTATCACATTGACGGGTAAACAAATATTTTGAAATGAAAGAAACAAGACCAATTTTGAAAACGAAAATCGAAATGAATAACAGTCAAGAAAGAATAGCATAATAATATTTCATAAGTTTTTTTCATTGAGAATATATGTTTTTTCATAACGATGTGATTGCAATCTATATTTTTATTTTATTTTTTTTTTAATTATCTTTTATTGATTTAAACTGATTGATAAATTAGTTTATATATCCTTTGATTATTACACTTACAATATAAAGATCCATTTTACCAGGCTTTTGAACTCAAGCAAGCTTTAGGGGTTATTGTCTTGCCGTTAAATTTATTTCAGGTTTATAAATTTGTTATCGAGCAATAAGTATGTTAATTTCACTTGAATTAATAAAATACATCTGAACTACAAAACCCCTTCTATTGAATTTCTTGTCACGATCAATCATCACCAATTGAAATCAACGTAAATAATTCATCATTAAGAATTATCTTGGTATAGAAGACTTCTTCATATGACTTGTGTGGCAGCGTCTGATTATGATACACATGCATGCAATTATGTAACTACGTTGAGAGGGGAAAAGAATAGATGTATCATTTTGATGTATTCTTTATGAATGTTTTTGTATTGCAGTACATGTCCCATTTGATAAAAACTAAAAACAGATAATAACAGATGATAACATGACAATGGTGATTCAATTGGACATTATCAAATGTCATAATGTCAAAAAAATATGAAACTTTTCTCTATGTTGCCTATATCAAGTTGTGTCATCGCTGCGTATTCGAAACCTTTCCGATTTAATCCCCTATTTTGGTTCAGTGAAATGATTCCTCTTTCGGGTACCCTTGTAAGTGGGGCAGCGGTCCTGGGGGATAAATTTGGGATTAATTCGATGCAGATGTTATATATGAAATATTGGACTCTGGTTACCTAGGCCTAAATGGTGACGGCGACACAAGGTATTGTAGACCTCCGAGCTTGCCGGCGTGACATTCCCAACCACGATGAAACATAGGGTATCGTGTTTTATACCGTGACAACTCGAAAAAGAAAGAGAACGTGAAATGGAATAGAATAGAATAGAATAGAATAGAATATTACCAAGAATACAACGAATATACAGTGCATAAATACAGATCGAAATACTTTGGTAAAATGAGCTAACAAAATAGCATAATGCTAATCGAGGTCAGCCCATTATCACTATTATACATATTAATCATTTTACATTCAAACATATTTACAATTTACAATTGATACATATATTTACAATTTACAATATTTACATGAAAAAGCATTAATACTAATTACTTTTTTAGTTGAAATTGACAGAGGATTATCTTTTTAATTGTCTACTAAATGATCTTCTGGAATTTATACTTCTTAAACCTGTTGGCAGCTGATTCCAAGTAATAGGGCCTGAATATGAAATAGATTGTTTCCCCACATTTGTTCTAATTTTTATTACTTTGAGGTTACAATTTTCCCTACATCGTGTTTGATAAGAATGATTGATAAATGAAAAATAATCTGAAAATTTATGAGGCAGTCGATCATTTATGAGATCAAATATAAGCATTCCGATTACATATCTATATTGTTTAAATATATCTAGAATCTGTAAATTAATGAATAACTGAGCTGTGTGGTGCCATAAACCTTTGAAAGATATCATTCGTACAATTCGTTTTTGAAGGACCAATAAAGGATTTAAAATGTTTTGTTTGCAGCTCCCCAAACTTCTAATATAATGTGAGGCAGAATAAAAGCATTATATAACATTGTTAATATTTTCTTTGAAACAAAATGGCGTATCCTATATAATATTCCAATTTTCTTGCTTATCGTTTTGCAGACGTTGCTTATGTGCTTTTTCCAATCTAGGTTTGGTCAATGCAAATTCCAATAAAGGATGCAGAATCAACAGAAAAAAAGGAAATCAGAGATAGGGAAGGGAAGAGACAGTTAGATAGACACAGAGATGGAGGTGAGAGAAGGATGGAGAGAGAGAGAGACAGGGGAAAAGAAATGGGTGAGAAGGGGAGGGGAATAAGTAGAGGGAGAAAGAGAGAGAGAGAGGGGGAGGGGGCTATAAGGGTGGGGATTAGAAGTATGAAAGTATAGAAATCTCAAAGATATTTTTCTGCTCGTCATTATATTTTTTTTGTCATGCTCTGTTTAAATCTTTCCCTAATTATGACAAAATTCCTATATACATCGCAAATCACTTGTAACAAGTTAATGTTACATCAAGATGTTATATATAATTTCTCGGGAGATTATGCACTTCATTCCCTAAATTAGAATGATGGAATATATCAGGGCCTAATTTCGTTGTTGTCTATTTCTTTGTCGACATCTTAAACTCATTGATTACATATACAAAAAGTTAAAGATACATGTACATATATAGCTAGCTAGTTGTGTCTACAAAACAGACATGCTTTTACTACAATAAAACCGATCTAACTCTTATCAAATTACGGTATTATGTACTGAAAATAAATCACGTTGAAGTCATTGAACCCATACATTACGTTCATTGAGCTATTGATCTATCGATCAAAGGTCCCAGCTAATCACTGCTAATTGATTTTTCAACACTTATTCGTTAAACACAAAGCCCAACAACCATATCCAACGAGCAATAAGCGATCATTATCTTAAGATAACACCATTGAGAGTACGCGTCTTTTGCTTTTAATCGTTTTCCAGACACAATACCATTGATTGATCAAATAATACACGAACTAAATACACATACGTGATATTTCATCCTATACACATAACTCCTATAATAGACGACTTGAAAACGTAAAAAAGTTTATATTTTGATAGCAGTTTACTAGCATTTGTTGTGTAAATTAAGTTAAAAAACAATTATTCTTTCGTTATTATTTCAAGAAATGTAGGAATATGAAAATCCATCTCCTTAATCATGTGAATAAACGTTATTAGGACATTCTCTATTCAGGGTTATAGGAAGTTATTCTATCGTTTATAATTTGCTGTAAACTATTGTGAACACCAGTAGCAGGAATAGTAATTAGTAAATATGAGATTTTGATGGCAATGATAATAATTTATCCTTGTAATGTTTGTAGTGACTATTATGCTAGAAGAGGATTACAAGTCTGGAAGTGGAAATGGAATATATTTCACATTATGCCATGTTTACTCTTATATTTCAATTCTTGTTTATATGACTATTCAAGATTATTTTTTTACGATAATCAGGAACATAATGTGCCTAGTCTATTCATTTTTTTACATCATAATCGTAAACACTGGTGTGATCGAAGGACATTTTTTCCCTTCAAGTTCTTTTTCATCAATCAGAATTATGTATTGAACTTCTGTCACCACACTATGATATAGGCCGCCATTCCTGCACTGAGACCACGGTGGTCAGGTTATTATACCATATTATGACTAGGTCAGGTGAAAAAGATGGCATGGTTCTTCATCATAAGGAAAATGATTGGCAAGAAAATTTGTTGGGAGCCTGCGCAAATGCTGTCGTCTGCTTGTAAGCGAGAGCCCTTTGACCTTTGGTCCAGATATCTTTGTATCTACTCTAGATTTCACAGGAGGGCGATGAGTAAGTGCCGTTGTTCTCTCTTTCTCTCCTGTCCCAATATCGTTATTATTCTCTCTCTCTCTCTCTCTTTATCTCTCTCTCTCTTTCTTCCACTTACCCTGTCTCCTTCTTTCTCTCTCTCTCTCTCTCTCTCTCTCGTTCACTTAATCTCTCTCGTATCGTCTCCCCTCCATATATCTCCTCTTTCCCGCTGTATCCCCCCTTTCTTTATTTCACACACACGCGCACACACACCCACACATGTTAACAACCACACACATCAACCCACACTCCCTTTTCCCCCTCTCTCTCTTTCTGTTCTACATATTAAGCAAAACTATCTTCCATTATTGTTTGCGCCTCAGATCTCCCACACACGTATCCACAATACCACATTTAAGCATGTTTTGTTTCTCTATACACTATCTACTAAGCAGCTAACCCAATCCATTGTTAGGAAATGTGAAATCGCGCAATTCTGTTTACCAACTCAAAATTTCACCATCTCAAAAAAATTGAAATGTGCAAATTAGATGTGGAAAAAAATGAATGCATTCAAGATATACATGTAGGCTAACTTCAAACTTTATTCGATGCTATCTGATGGGCGAATAAGCTGTTGGATTTCCATGCATTTGATTGCTTCGATAATTATTAAAAAGTGGAATACATCGTTTCATTAATAATAATAATAATAATATATAAAATTTATATAGCGCCAAATCCATTTTGATTAAATGCTCAGGGCGCTTACAAAAAGAATGATTGAAAGAAAGATATGACAGAATACAAACATACAAAAATTCTACACAATTACAAAAGATCATAACGATAATCAATCAAATAATGTCTTTTTTCAAGTTATGGCATCTCAAATAGATAAGTTTTAGTGTTGGACTTAAACAATTCACTGGAAGTTAAGTCACTTAGTCCCTGTGGAAGAGAATTCCACAGGGATGGCCCAGCATGAGCAAAGGCACGTTCACCCCATGATTTTTTTAAATTCGGAATTTGTAATAGCCCCAAGTTAGAAGAGCGTAAAGAGCGGATAGGTGTATAATTGTGTTAAATAGAAATGTTACATTGTGGGGCAGTACCATGTACACAGTGAAATACTAAAAGAAGAATTTTGAAAATAATGCGCTGTTTTACCGGTAACCAATGTAAATTTTGCAAAATATGAGTAATATGGCAATGCTTGGGTGTGAGGGTGACAATTCGTGCAGCTGCATTTTGAAGTTTTTGAAGTTTGGATATTTGGCATTTGGTATATTGTACAAAAGGGAATTTCCAAAATCAATGCGAGAAGAGATAAGTGCATCACGTCTCATTGTTGTATTTTACTACTAACTCTGTTGATCTAGCCAAATTAGTTAATCAAGGTTAATGAACTTTCAGGTCATCGTACTTAAATCACCTGAATCACCTGGAAAAATATCTTTGACAGAAAGGAACAGAAAGAAAATATTGAAGTTGGATTTAGCCTGAGATGTACGTAGGTAAGGAAGAATGTAATATTCTTATCAAACAACATGCCCCCAGGCTAGAACTAGGATGAAGCCTCGGCAAATACAGACCAAATATCAACTGTACAGACACACACATAGAAAAATGAATTTAGAAACTCAGCTAATGACTTCCATGTTCTGTCCACACTGTCAGCAATCAGTGTTTTCATGTTGTCGCTCAGACCAATAAAAAGCATTGTATCGTCCACTATCCGTAGTGTTCAAGGCCGTACGCAGCAGGGGCAGTTGCCAGAAATTTCAAAATACTTTTTTTAGACTTCAAGTTATGGGTTCCTTTGAAAGCGATCATCTTGCCCCCCCCAGGAAAAAATTCTGCGTACGGCCTTGGTAGTGTTCAATGTTTATGACGAGATTACTGGAAAATTGGCATGAATCTGTGAGAAAAAAAAAGTTGTGCGAATTAAGAAAGTGATTTAAATCTCGATATAACTGACATTGTCTTTTGATTGTCTAAATTATCAGAGTTAAATAACAATTTTTCGACTTTTCATTTCTTTCCAGTAGACTGGAGGGGCAATGCGAACTAACCCAGTTGCAGAGAATGCGTGGGACTCGAGGCATCACTCAGCAGACTAACTACCCGGAGGTTAGGGCTAAGAAACAACTTGTTTGCCGTCCAGTCGCATACGAGCATAATCCCGAAGCCTATGCGTCTCCCTTCTTTTCATCGTAGTGGGTAACAAGTTCTGAGATCAGGTAGGATAAAACCGCAGTCTCGCCGGGAGAACGACTTCGGAGGCTCAGAAAGTACTTTAGCTGGTCAGATGGCGTCTTCAGATAGTAACCATGTTAATGATTTCAAACTGCAAACATATCATATGAAAAAAAACGATCACCATAAATGTGGAGAATACCATTTTATTTCCTCTCAGTTTTGAGCAAAAAAGACCGACAGTCTCCATATTTATTCTAATTTAGTCGCTTTAGGTGACGATTCTCCCTAGAACGTGACTTTTCTTCCACCAAATCATCTAAAATATCATTGGAACACAGCTGTTAGAAAAATTTTCACACTTGATATTACATATTCCTTCTTTATTTAATATCTTAGTTTTTAAGATATCAAGAAGCAATATTTTTCCTAGTCATTGCTTTTAAGATTTTCATGAATAGATGCATCAAGGGCTACACATGTGCAAATAAAGTGCTAGTGAGTGGTAGGCTGTAATTATTGGATTTGCTGTTGTAATTAACTAGTTACTCAAAATGCATGTACATTCTTCTTTTGAAGCAAGAAGATGAAAGTGATCAAATGTGAACATGGTCGGTAGCTGGTATTTGGGTGTAAGGATTAAGGTGGGGATAAAGTTGGAATGAGATTCGCACGTGCGTTCACCCCAATCCCTCCCCTCACTTTCGCCACCACTGACGCCTGGTTAAGGCCCTCCTAAAGACCCCCTCTGATCCCCCTGATCACACTCTCATCATACTTAACGTAAGAGACGAAAACATCCACCTACAATCACCACCACTACCCTCAATAGCCTTATATCTGCCACCATCGAACTAGATGTTTTCAACCAATATTTGATGATGTCATAATTGTATTCATATCTATATGTCAAGCTAAACAGCTAAAATACCAGACGCACAGAATTCAATAAATGCTGTTGTCGCCTACTCTGCTGATTCTAGTCTTTTTCCTTTATGTTCCATTTTCATCGTAATTTCACCTTCTATATGCCCCTTATTTCTTTGCTCCATTACCTACATTGAAGGGGAATGAGAGAAAAAGATAAGTAAAAGTTTGAGCTAAATCCGACAAGATATAAGGAAGTTATGAATTTTCGAAGTTGTAATCAATCAAGCACAAATTGGCAACTTGGTGATGTATCATGCGAGCTCCTCTCCCATTTGGTCTGTACAGAAAATTTCATAAATTTCCATTTTCTTACCTGTTGATGGAGGAATATACATGTATTTGCTTCATACAAGTTTTGTGTGAAAACATATGCACAATGATTATATCTAGGTTGCATGTGTGATTAAATATTTTCTTAGGATCTAGCAAGATACGTCACCGAGTTGCCAATTTTGTTTGATTGATTACAACTTCAAAAATTTATAACTTTCTTATATTTTCGTATGGGAATTTGATCAAACTTTCACTGATTTGTTTCTTTTCATTTTCTCCTTCTTATAAAACCAACTCGATATCAGGGAGGACTTCCCCTTTAATGTAGTTAATGTAGTTAATAGTGCTAGCTTCATTAATGTCTTGCCACAGAACACTCGTCCCATGGCAGGCACTTGAACCGCGAGCCATTTGATCCACATGCCACTGGACCATGAACAAACAAAGAGTCCTGCTCAAATTCATTTTTTATCTCCATCTAAAATGGAAATATCTTTAATATGGCTCGCACCATCCGTGACATCCAAAATGGCGGTGGAGATATAGGGAAGGTAGCGAAGGTGTGTGAGGAGATTTGGAAGATAGGTGCCACTCTGTCAGAGAGAGTTGTTTGTTGGACTTGTCTACGCTAGGGATGCGTTTAGTGATGAGATAAGACTTGAGCCGCTCTGTGGGGGTGTCTCTCTCTCTCTCTCTCTCTCTCCACCCAGATACATTTTTCTTCCTACAATATCTTTTGCATTTTTCAAATATTTTCTTTCCTGATTTGCTAACATATTTTTCAAAACACTTAACGAAATCAGCAACAGGATCATCATCCTCACATCCTGCAAGAAGATATATCTAACCCGTTTCCGTCATGTTTCATTCATTCAAGCAGTGCCTACGATTGATTATAAAAAAATGAATGCATAACCAATGTTTGTTTCATATTAACATCACTTGCCTAAACCGTGAAAGTACAGTCACCAATGCATTATTACTTTTTGACCTTCTAACTTTCTATCAAAACACCCTGCCCAAAATAAGCGGCTCAACGTGGACGATCATCCTGATCCCTTGGATTTGGATGTTGTTGATAAACACCTCCACCCCAAGGTGCTACGAGTAGAGATGAAGGGCTTAAAGGTGGAGCGAGGCGGGGGCAGGGATGCACCCCTCTAGACTTTAGCAATGCTGGTATAGGTACGAGAAGAGGTGCAGGAGTGAAGCGAATGCTTATGCTGATAGAAATCGTGTTGTGTACTTAGTGACGATGTAAAAATGTATGCAAGTAAATGGGGCATAAGTGAAAAATGCACATGTACATATATACAACTTCCTCACGAAGATACATTGAGGGGTGCAATGACGCCCCTCTGTTGACTCCTAAGAAAGATTACCAATGACACGCCCATGATGGAATGCACAAACTATGCACAAACTATCATGCATTCGACATTCCTTTTGGCGACCAGGGATGATAGCCGCCACGTTTGAGAAGATGTTGGTGGATTAGCTGTTCATATTGCATTCGGACCTTCACAAGGAGGTTACTTTTGCGCATGACATACACTCTACAGTGTTGGTTTTACGCTAACCATAGAGATCCATGCGTTACATCGCGGCGCCCCTTTCCCGACGATGTTTTCTCTCCCAAATCAAAGGTGGCGCTATGTCACATTATTATGTAAACAATAGTCAATATTCTCCGCCTGGAAAACATTGACAACATGTTAAACATTTTGTTACAAGTTAACACCCAAATAAAATGAATGGTTTGAATATATCACTATAAATAAAAAGTATCAACCTGACTGATCCTGAGGAGTGAATGCGTACACTTTTTATGATTGAAACGACTTGGTTGTGTTGATAAATTATATTCCAGTGTTTTGATTTGAGGTCAAAAGTGGTCAAAAAATTTCTTCCGCGGGTCAGTCGGAGGTGTTTGGCCTTCACTAAATGCCTGCTTTTTCTCACTTGACTTGGTAAATCAGAATTCATCCTCATAAATCATACTTTCATATCCAATCAGTTTGTCTAACGAACACCCTCGTAATTTCATTTTTTCCCCTATCACAGTATTCTCACCTCCAGTTATGACAAGAAAGAACCATAAAATTTGGAACTATGAAGGGCAGGCGAAGGTTCACTGACCAGTCGGTGGACAAATGGGTCTCTAAAGAGACTTGGACTTTCACGAGTCTAACCTTCACCTTCAATAGTTGGTGGTACGTTGAAGGTTGATACCTAGTAAATAAAATATACAGTGAATGATTTTAGATCTATTCTACTGTTACATGTTAAAAATGAAATGATATGAAATACATTTAGTAAATTTTAAATCGTAGATAAGTCATTTTGATATTATGACATAATTATATTTTGTACTTTATTGAAACTGGCGCCATACCGGTACGCATTCTGACAAAGATGTCTGCACCATGCAAAGGCATCGAAACTTGATATGCCATTAAACTAATTCCTGAAAGATGATTGCAGGAGTGGTAAATAACATGTAAAAATGCTATCACAATGGGCCCCTTTGTCGAGCAGTTTTTATAACTGAAAGGGCTACCCGGATAAAATAAATAAATAAATAAAAATGTATTCTCATAATAATAATAATAATGTTTTATTTACCAGGGTAGCCACTTCAGTTATCAAACTGCTGCGTAACATAATATGTTATTATTACCCTTCTCCATTCTAATATGCCGAGCGCCTGGCTAGGAGGCAGAAGGTCCCATTTTTGAAGTCTTTGGTATGACTCGGCCGGTTCGAACCACGACCTCCGTTCATGAGGCGGCGCTCTAACCAACTGAGCCAACATGCCCGGTTAGGTGGTTGTAACTTTTCGGGCAGACCACCAATGTTTGAATTCTATACATGTGGTATGTCTATGAAAAATTCATATGAACGTTGAAATTGTATCAAAGAAACACATCGTTTTAATGCAGGGAACATCAGATAGCAGATTTCCAATCATCTTACTGGCAGAGTTGTGGATTTGTATAGAAATGGTTTCGTGTTCACTTAAAGCTCCAGTCCAAATTTCTTCTGAAAAGCTATAGAGTGAATTTACCCATGTTTCTAACTAATGATAGCATCTATGTACAAACCATGAAAATTATGTATTGTTCTGTGATCGAAGCTACTAATTTTGAGAAAAATTTATGAAGTTGGTTCGTCTTTCAATTTTGTTATTTGTTTATTTGACAGCTATTCATGTTTCATTCAAAATGTTTCAAAATGTTTTAACCCTGAAAAGAACTCACACCAAGTTGAATAAGACACTTGAGAAGAAAGCGTTCCTCTGTGACTAGCTTTGGTAGTGCCCTTTCCCTACACCAATCTGGTCACCTCTAATATGAAACCAATCAAAAGTGATTATCAGAAGCGAAAATGAAATTGTCGTATTTATTAAATTTTATTCGATGCAGGTGTATCCAGTAGCAAATTTACGACTCGTCGCAACTTCTCTTCTGATTACAGTGTAAATGTGTCAGCGAAAATCGACAGAACTGAAAATTAGGCCTCTGACCCTTAAACGCCTTTTGGGAGCCAAAGGTCAAGTTGGCAACAGTCAGGGTGCAACGCCGGTAAAGTGCGTGCTAGGTTCAATCGTCCTATGGTAACTCTCGTCCGCGGAATTAATCGCTATAAATTATCCCCGACTATCAATTTTGAAGCTGAACTTAGCAATCAAGAATGCGACAATTCTTCTTTATCGCCTACGTCTGCCGAGCATCACCTCAATCGTTTGATTTAACGAGGTCTGTCTACCCATGACAATTATTGCTTTGGTTTTCATTTTCAGAATTAATTTTATGAGATTCTGGAGGTATCAGAAAACAAAATGGCCCCACGTGGTAGTACGAAGCTGGGTCATCAATCTTGTCAGCTTGCCCTCATTCTTTTGTGTTTTATTTTCTTTCCAAAATGATAAGTTTGGCCTTGAACAAGTGTGGCATAGTCGAATCTTTGTGAATAAAAGAAAACGACAATAACAAGTATGTATCTCAAATGATTGAGATGTTGGTTTGGTGCTTACCATAATTATTTCACATCGACCTTCTTTGTATCTGGTTTTCCTTTAAATCTTACAAACAGTACATATTGTCTTATACACTTGTTAGTCATAACATATATAAATCAGGGGCAAAACCAAGAATTTGTAGTAGAAGGGGTACATTTTTAATAAGGAAAGTTACGATAATCCATGATTTGCACGCAATTTTTGTTTCCATTATTATAGAAAGTTTTCATGCAAGTGTGATGAGCACCCGTATGTTCACAGCAGAAAGAATTTGAGCGCCATTTTGTTTTTCAAAAAATACCCCGGACGCCCATGCGAATGTATATTTTCCTTTGCCGGGTAAGCGATGATTCTCATTTTCATTGAAAAGAGGAGCACGTGCTCATCATCATAGCGTTTAATAACATACAAAGTATTTGAATTTTAGCACACGGTTTCAAATTGGAGCGTACATGATGAATATATACATTGTATTTCTAGTCAGTTTGAATTTGAGATCGGCATCGAAATACAACAGATGGCATAAAGCTGTAGGTGACAAGTCATCTTCTCCATATCATGGTGCATTAACCCAAAATTGTTCCTATTGAACGTCATGAAAGGAACTTAAAATTCATTCAAATTCATATGTACAGACTGATAATATATTTGATTGCAAATAACTCCAATAATGAGGTACAAACTTCTTTTAAAACTGAAACTAAAATGAGAGACCAACCTAGTAATACTCGTGTTCTAGCTTCCATGAGGGTTAAAGTTAGGGTTTTTTGGAATCCCAAACAGCCTTGATAAATATCACACTTATTTTTTAGTTCAGTTGTATCGTGCTAAAAAAATAATGCCTTATGTTGGACCTGACACTTCAGCTCGTAAATTAGCTATAAGAAACTTACCGAATAACCCAATGAGACGGGGAATGGTCAAATGTGAAATTATGGTTATAGTTATATCAGGAGAAGTGTAATAAAACAAAATCAAAACATATAAGTAAGAGAACCAAAATAGTTGTTATTTCCCAAAGGAGAAATTAAAAGATTTTGCCCTTGACCAGAGTGAGAAAGAATCGGATTCAAGTTATGATTGCTTTTGTTTTTCAGCTAGACAAATCAGGTTATTGGGTTATGGAAAAACCTAGCTTTGATTGTGGGTTATCTTGTGCGTTAGGGTTTGTGTGTGTGTGTGTGTGTGTGTGTGTGGTAAGCGTGTTTTGGTGCGGGTTGTTTGGTGTGGGTGCGTTAGGTGCGTACTCGCGCTGCGTGTGTGTGTGTGTGTGTGCGTGTAGGTTGGCTGAAGGTAAAGGTACATTGATGATTGAATGAAGTCATTCAAGACATTCCAAAAATTTAGATTAACCCGTTGACTACTTAATACTTTAACTCTCATAGGCTTAATACAGGAACTACCCGGTTCCCGTAGTCTATGGGTTAAAAAAAAGAAGCAATTAACTATTAAAAAAAAAAATTATTTGAATACAAAATTTCAACTGAAAGCTAACGTAGACTTCGGGTAAGACTTCAGTTTCTATTTTGTTATTTGCCACTCTTGACCCAGGTGTAGAAATTGGGGACCCGAAAAGAAAACGGAAATTCCATGAAATTTTGAGCGTTTTGTCGATATAACTACCCTGAAGTCGATCGAGCAGTGATAAACTTCAGCGATTTGTCAGTATCAGTGTCATTATTGTTATTGTTGTCATTTACATGAGCAAAACGACAATTCTATTTGTGAGATTCGTTTTTCTTCTTATCTCATCGTTTCACTTTATATGCGTTTTATAATTATCGTATGTATGTCACCTCTCTCTCTCTCTCTCTCTCTCTAAAAATGAATTTACTTATCTATCATTTCTTATGTATATTTTCGTCTGCTAACGAAAAGTGACAATGAAGTTAAATCACTCTAATTTAAATGAATATATATTTTTTTAAAATATAATTAAATAATTAATCAGTATTATTATAAATGCAGTGTGTTTTTCTCCCTCATGATGCAAACGAAATGCACTTTTCCCCCATTTTTTGATATCAGTGAACTTGCCTTAAAGATACCATTAATGTTGACGCCATAATAGGTTGTTCCATCGACAGTCAGTTACATACGTAGACAGAGATGTCAATCATACACTCAACTGATTACCTCGAGAGTAAGGCACACATTGCACCGGAAGTGCAAAAGGGGACGCACACCGGGTCAACATTTGTCCAGCGTCGTTCAAGTGTCCCTTGACTTGTCCGAACTTGGTGGCTCTGCCCGCGCTCCCCTCACCAAGAAGCTTTCGCTATTTCTTTATTTTCATCTCGATTATATTGACAATCCATTAGACAAGAATGCTTAGCTCCGCATCTACGATGTTTAGAAAGATTACGGGAGAGATCGCGTCTTTGTTGCTCTTGAAATTGGCAATGACGACTCGAGATATCGCGGCGTATCGTCTGGCAGGCAATTATGCTATCGTCCGTCAATCGAAGCGCGAATCGGGGGCTATTTTCATTCTGGACGTCTCCATTACGAAATGGAGGACGTATTTATCGTTACATCGTGTTCAGAATTATTAACGACGTTCCGAATCTTATCTTTTTAGGAAAATTTCTGAAGAATCTTACTCAGAACATTTGTTAAAGTACAAAGTACTGGGTCTGACTCAAAGAAAATACGAAATAATGTTAAACAGTATTTGTAACTCCGGAATTGCAAGCCATTCTTTTTTCATTTATTTATTTATTATTTATTTATTTGCCAAGTAAATCTGTAACACTTTGAAAAGAAATTGCTATACATATAATTGAATTTTAAAATGGTCTGTTCGTATTGTATTTAGAATGGCCAAGATTATCATTTAGGAATTCTGAATGTATATATATCCTTTCTTGTATATTTTTATGTATGATATTTTTTAAATAACGGAACCCTGTGGAAGGGCTAAAAAGAAAGAAAAAAAGAATCTTTTTTTTTTATTGTACCTTATAATTTTCAACTTTTTAACATATCTAATATCTTCTTGTGGAAACGTTGCCTAGAATATGTATCTGCAATCGTACTCCTTATTCATGGCATTCGTGGTTCAGTAAATACCCTTGCCTTTTGGAAGAACCAATAGGTATAAATAAAATAAATCAGATACAATAAATAAATAAATAGATGAAAGTATACGCATATATTTGAATTAATTTTATACAAAAATAGCAGAAAGTGTCATATCTCGGAGAGTACGATACTAATGCAATAATGTTGTTTCATACTTCAAAGACGTGCGAAATTTTGAATTGGAAGAAGCCATCAAAACTTTTGTAAACTGACGTTACGATCTGTAATATTCATCTAAAAATCATTTCAAAATTTGATATTATGTATTGGTAATCCAAACTATAAACGAGAAAATGGGAGGAATGCCACCTAAAGTTGTGAGACTGATTGATATTCTAAGCGCAGTGTCGTATTTCATCTTGTAGATTCCATCTCAAGATGAGAGAGGGCGGTGTGGAGTGGCTATCATCGGTGTTTCTACCTCATAAAATAGACCATCCTACTTCTACATCTCCTATCTTTTCTCCTTCTTCAACCACAGTCGAGTAAGAAGACAAGTGTCGTCGAGGGATGGGCGGATTCGAGGTTTGGGTACTTCATTTTTTTAGCGTCATTGGTGCGAGAAAGCTCGCCTGGTTAGTTAAATATCAGCTCTCTAATAACAGTCTCCTTGATACTATTACTATACATCTTCTTTGAAGCTCCGTGTAAACAGACGACGATGACAGTCAAGATGGCTACTCGGGACGATATAAAGCCAGTAAAAGTCCACATTCTAGAGCTCAGAAGGGGAGATAAAAATAAAGTCGACCAAAAAAAAAGAAGATAACAAATGGAGGAAAAGAGAGTTGAGTCCATTATTATCTGTTTGTTATTTGATCATCAGAACGCAATGAGAGAAATATTACTTTCAATTTCTCTGAGTGAAATTATTTCTACCGTTTTGTCTCATTTTGTTGCTGCTGCTTGTCCATTTGCATCTTAAAGAGAAGGTTGAGTTCTAGGAAAGGTGAAAACATAATTTTTGACCTTTCTTATTCCTTAGTTTTTATGTCAGTTTAGAAGGAAATTAAAGTAGAAACG